>JAJOOB010016843.1:0-28349 GCA_029582485.1 Solanum tarapatanum
GTTCCTATGTGAAGACTATGTCTTATGGTGTGCTTAGGACTCTATGAATATATGTGGTTGGATTGATGAAGGCTATATGTAAGTTCACCCTTGGTAACCTTAAGGCGATACATTGCACCAAGTATTCCCTAAGGGTTGCTTGAGGAAAGGAGTTGAGATAAAAAGGAACGTAATGTGTTGAATGCATTGAATGTGCCAAATGTTATAAACTGCTTTATGTGCAATTATGAATGGTTTCCGTGTGTATGATGATGTACGTGGTTTATATTGTGCCTATGTACTAAATGTTCTTGAAGTTTCTCTAAAAAGGCATGATGCATAGTTTCCAACTAAATGTCCTTTTAAAAAGCATGTTTTGCATGGTTATCATACTTAGTGTATTCTTGTACTAACACCATTCTTCTTCCTCTTTTACACCAAGTGTAGGTAGTGGTGGCGAAAGGGTCTTTCCTAGAAGTGATGAGCTTGACTTACTATTCCCTAGTTCGTGTGTGTCCTTAAAGATTCAAGGACCTTTATGTTAAATAGTTTCCTTAAGTTCTGTGTACTAGATAGTAGTTTTTTTTGTATTGTAAGGGTTGTGTCCCTCTTGTGTTATAGTCATGTTTTAAGATGGCTACCTTGAGACGTAGTACTCCGATTTTGTATTAAAGGTTTAAATGATGCGACTTTTAAGTCTTGTGTTACATTATGGAAATGTTTTAAATTTTCCGCTATTTTTCTTTGATAAATGCTATGACGAATGCTAAGGGCTTGTATAAGACCTCTAAGAGGTCGAATACGCCGGTAACAACTAGGGGGTGCTCTCGGGTTGTTACATTAGTGAACTATTTTAATTTGTGGAAACGCAACATCTCCCAGACAACTAGATACCTTTTCACCACACCATCAGTAGACAAAGGCTTCTCCTTCAAAATATTCCGCAAGCCAGTGGCCTACAGTCGATTCATAGACCGAGACAGCTATTCTAGGGCCGGGTACACTTGAGGTGCATGAGTGACTAGAGGTGTTGGAGGCGTTGGAAATGCTGGAAGTCTGGCAAATGGATCATGAACTACTTTAGAATGCAGTTCTAAGCGCTTCAGTTTGAGAAACTCTTCCTCTATTTTCGGGACTCCGCATTCTCCTCTCTTAGACTCAGAGGAGGTGAGATAGGTGGAGTTGATGCCTATATCGTCCGATGAGCTTGGACTGGAACTAGTGACTACCCAATTCGTACTATTTCCCATACCACCCACTTGACGAGGTTTTGGGCGAGTGATTAGGGAAGGCTAAACTTCCGCTCTTATTACAACCCCTTTGGCCTTCTTCCAGGGATCTAGACCTCATACGGGGAGCTTCTCTCTAGCCATATCTTTAGAAAACACAAATAAAATTCAATGCAATTGCAAAGGTTTATTGAAATAACAGTTTCAAAAAGTTGCAGGAAAACTCGCCAACACGTTCAGTGAGTCGCCAAACACCTTTGGATGGTAACAGGGAACTTGCTGAATGTTACAAAAATATCAGCACAGATTCAGCACTAAAGGGTGAGACGAAGGGCCATTTGGTGAGATTCCGAGTTCATTCGGTGATCAGAGAGTGCCTCACCGAATGTTATAGAGCTACAAAAACGAAAATGGAAGTCAGAAAGGTGAGACCAAAGTTATTCATAGAGCCGTTGATTCTATTTGACAGGCAAAGGCATATCGCCGAAAGTAACAAAAAACTTATCAATAATTAGGGTCAACTAGGTAATAAAGGGGGGCATTTGGTGACTCACCAAGTCACTCGGCGAGATCAATGCATCTCGCCAAATTGCTCAACATGTTGGCTTCTGAACCCAATTTTCAGTTCAATCCTAATAAACTATGACAAACCATTTCAAGTAACATTCTAGCCTACCCACCATGTATTGCTAGGCCGGGGTACTCAAACTTCCCCCCTATTGATTAAAATTCGATCAAACGATGATTTTTCCCTTAAGAAAGACGTCACCTAATAAATAATCGAGAAATTTCAAGTTTTTTAGTCAAATTTAGGCTACTCAGACTTCATGCGTACACTACCAAACATGCATACCCATAATTCGAACAATTCAAACGCGAAACTCAAACAAATTAGGCCCAAAAAAGTTATCTAACATGTTTGATTTCAAACAAAATTTCAACGAGTGATTAGACACACAATTGAGGCACACAAAAAATTCGTTAACTACTCATAAGCATGCTCAATAAGAATTTGGAAATTAAAACAAATTCATAAAATAAAGCTCAGATGCGGAAAGATGAACACTTAGGCAAAGAGGGAAGGATGGACAACACTTTAGATTCCAACCACAAACGAGGACACCCACGAAATTTAAGCAAAAAAAATAATCTACAGTTTAATTGAAAGAGTGCAAGAGTCTTAAAGTTCAAAATAAGATGAAGATTTGAATTTAAAATTGTTGAAGGGATTTTTACCCTATAGTTCGCGCCTTGATCAGCGAGACTTATTAACGACGCCGATCCAATGACCGAGTAACTGAGTGGATCTTAGTTCGCCGAATTTACCAGAACACCAACCCATAAGTTTGTTCAAATGGAGAGTTGCACCGGGCTCGCCGAGCCACTTGGTGAGTCACCGAGCAAGCTATGAGCTCGCCCAATTGCCTTTTTCTCCAAAATTCGAATTTCAACCTACATATAAAAAAATGTTATTCAAATAACAATAAGTAAAACTTGGGTTGCTTCCCAAGAAGTGCATTATTTAACGTCATGGCACGGTGTGGTAATGCATTCAAGCCTCCTTCTTTGGGTTGACTATGGTATCACTAGGAAGATCACCTTTCGGTCTTGGATTTAGTGAGCTGAGATATGACCCATTTGAGTCTCAAGTTGCTTTATGGAGACCGACTGTGAGGTCACTGTTTGATTTAAAGATGAGACATTATCCTTCATCTCCTTGAATACCTTATCTGATCCTTCCATCTTCTGTAGGATGCGGGCAAGCATATCCTCGATGCGAATGTTTTCGGGGTCAGCTTTTGGTTCCTTCGACTTTTGATATATTCATGAGGAGGTACATAATGATCTTTCTCACCATCTCTCTCTCTCCAATTCACACCACGATCACGCCAATCTTGATCCTGATCTCTCCAACCATCATCAAGATCTCTATTGCAACCATGATTCCCTCCCGGCCTTGGATAGCTTGGACGAGAACCCATTGTTTGGTTTGATAAGAATTATACCTCTACATTGTACATGGCCTCAAATTGTGCTTCATAAGGACTCACACCCTTATTAGCACCAACTTCATTCATATCCTTATAACCCCCTCCCATGACATGTTTTGTCTATTGGTCTATTTGGGTCATTAGCTTGGCCATGCTTTCATCACGTTCTTGATTCTTTTCCAATTGTTCTTTCGTCAGCCCAATATTCAAATAAGACACATGATCTTCCCTCATGTACCATGCATAATTAATTTTGGTCATCTCATCAAGCAAAGCTAACGTATGTCAAGTGGTTGTCTCATGATTCTACCCTGAATGAGTTGCTCGATAACACCGTTATTGATGTTATCAAGACTCTGGTTAAAATTAGTAGCTCCCACTGAAGCAATTGTAGCAGCTCCTGCACCGATTCATTTTGCACATTCTAATCTTGCAACAGACTGCTCTGTGAGCCTAAGAACATCGGCTATCTTATGTACAGGACTAGTAGGAACTTGAACTGGGAACATAAAATATACTATCTATAACTATAGCAATAGCACATTGTCCGGCAACCCATGAGTAGGACATTGAATAAGCAACTTTTGGAACATCAACCACGTTTCATGGATGGGCTCACCATCAATCCGCTTGAAGTTCAGGATAATATCCATCAACTTAACCATCTTCGAAGGAGGGAAGAATATTTTATAAAACACCTCTGTGAGCTCCTCCCAAGAAGTGATTGACTACATTGGTAGTTTGGTCAACCACTTTGTTGCTTCCCCCATTAGAGAAAAGGGAAACAAACAGAGTTGGACTGACTCTTGAGTTATGTTCTTGAAGGAAAACGATCCAAACACATCCACAAAATTGGGAATGTGATCATGAGGGTCTTCATGAGCAAGTACCCCAAAGAGACCTGTCATTTGCAACACCTGCAACATAGTACTGGTCACATGAAAAACTACATTGCCCACAGTTGGAGGCAAGCAACTAGCACCAGCACTTCCCAATTGATCCTCATTGACATCATGCAAGTTTTTCATGTTATCATTGTTCCCAAATTTATTTACCTTACTCCTATTCACATTCATCTCTTCACCTGTTTAGAGCAATCAACAACGAAACACAAATTAGAAAATTCTACTATGACAAAATTAGTTCACTAAAACACTGTAACAAAAGAGTTCTAAACAACAGTCCCCAACAGCAGAGCTATTTTTGATAACGCTCAACTACACTTTTTCCTATTCAAAGTGTAGGTGGTCGCTAACAAGTATAAATCCAACGATGAGTTGCGGTCGATCCCACAATGAGTAGTACAATAATGAATTTAAGTATGAAGTGAAAATGTATTCTGATCTTTTTTAGAGTAAAACAGATACACAATATAAAATAAATCATAAAGTTTCAATTATCAATATCAAGAGGGGGAATTTTAGTAACCAAGTTTTAACAAAAATGAGTAACACAACATTCGAACGATTAGAGAGAAGACTTAGGATCATGTGCAATCGAATACTAATTTCACTAAATGGGTAATTATTAATTGTTTTAATATTTTTATTCTCAATGGGCATAATAGGTTTTGAAATAAAAGCTATCTCTCGATTAGCTATAATGTTTCGAGTAGGTTTTCTAGAACCTAAACAAGCTAAACAAAATGAAACAACCCAATTCCATAATTAAACCCACTTTCTCAAACTGGGTTGTAAAGATTCAAATCAATACAAATATCAATCATTCATTCTACTATATAACTCTCTCTCGAGGAAGCATACATAGCTAAAATAGAACCGAATTTACAACTTCAGTTCAAAAATTAAAACACGAATAAACAATTGAACCCATTTCAAAACAACATTAAGATCATCAATTAACAATACCCACAAGCTAATTTGTCTATTCCATAACATGATCATACCCGTAAGGAAAGGGGTTTTAGCCAACCATAGAAAAAAGAAAGAAATCATTACCAAAAAGATAATCCATCAAAATTGTAAACAATCTCTGATGTCGAATGCAAAAATTGAGAATCAAATCCTAAATCTTCAAATCCAATATCCAAATTATCTCCAAGAATGTTCAACAATATAAAACAATGTAAAAGCTCTCAAAACTGGGTTAACATTATTTGCGATCTCCCTTTTCTCTTTACAAAAAGCAATTTATATGTTTCAAAAACCTTCCCAAAATCTTTGCACGAAATACAATCGGCGAAATTAGTTGAGATCACCAAACGATTCGGCTATTCACCGAAGTGCACATGTTTTCACCTTTTAGCTTTACTTCTACATCAACTTGTTCTGGAAAACTCGATGAGCTGGATCGTTGTCACCATTCTATTCGGTGCAAAGCTAAGGTGTACTTCGACTAGCCAAGTTTGCCTGATCCATTGGCTACTTTACTGGAAGATTAGGCGAGCCGTAGGATAACTCGGTGAGACGTTGGGTGGCTTTTGCGAGCTCTGACTTCTCTTTTCTTCAACTTTCCAAATTTTTTGCTCCTTTTCGCATTGTAATGTCCTTGACTTTTTCTTAAGCCTTCTTTGACTTAGATAAACATATTAACATAAGTTATGACCATAAAATAGGTATTGAGGACACTAATTGATTGCATAATGAGCCTTAATGAGTCGAACTTAATGACTCATCAAGCTAACATTCAAGATCCATTAGAAGACTACTCCAAAAACATGCTACACTCAATCATGATCAAGAAGCTTCAAATGATTACTAGTCGATATCAAACCTAGCTCAAGCTCACTATAGCCTCTATTATAATGCAAGATTATATTTCAACAAATGCATTCAATTGCCCTTACATTAAGAACAATTTCATGCTCTCATAAAGCAAATCAATGAAGAAGTAAAGAATCAACAAAACTATCACTCTCCCAAAATAGAAATACATTTAATCGTTATCCCATAGATTTGCTCATTATTTCCAATCATCACACAATCTATTTCATGCAAGATCTAAAGGGTCTTTTATGTTTGTAAAGGGGTTGAGGATTAAGGTATGCTTAATTTGGCTTAGTGACTTCACCTTTTTGAACATTATTGCAATAATCTTCACTACTTCTTTTCATTCTGTTGCATTTTAGAACTTAAGCATCGATTTGTCAATCACATTATTGGCAACCCTTTTTTATTCCACCAACTCTCTTTTTTATTTAAACTTTTCAAAGGTTCTTTATCACAATACCTCTTCTTCTATTTATTTTTATTTTATTTTAAGGAGTGGTTCCTTCTTTTTGTAATACACTTCTAAGTTGAGTCTCATTTTATCTTTCTTTGCCTTTCACTTGGTTTTTGTTCCTTCTTCATTTCCATACAGCCAACTTAGGATTTTGGCCTAAGTTGGCGATTAAAACATATCAATGCTTCAAAAAAGATTTTGTGTGAGAAGTTAAAAAATATTTTTGCTTAAAAGGTTTCAATATGGTAGTAAACAAATGGTTCAGAGTCAAATGGTGCAAAAAAGGATGCACACCCTCACACGGTAGTCACACAGGTATATGGAAATTCGGGTTCCATCTTAATATTTCACCCCAAGATCATTCCTTACACTTACCAAAGGTAGACAACTAGACTAACAAGGCAAATTCTAGGATTCCACAAGCATGTTTCGAAGTAAAACATATTTTACTAAACATTGCACATAAAAAAAAATCATTTAGCATAACCCGAAAAGATAAAAAAGCTTATGTGCGATGTTCATTGCAAGGCTCACATGAAATCGGAACTAATCAACACAAAATTCAAAAGATAGCTCAAAAATACAATCACAACGATTTCTTTCTTGCAACGCAAACACAATACAACAGGTTGATCATGAGTACTATGCAAGACATCTATATTGAACACAAACGATCCTAGAATTCTTATAAATGAAAGCTCAAGCATTTTATGGTCTCCAAAAATCGTGGGGTAATTGACAATTGGAGAGAAAAAAAGATACCAATTGAGATAAACCAATCAGAACACTATAATAATAACGAAACAAACTACTATATCATTTAAAATTGAGAAATACAAAATACAATAAAAAGGGGAATATTCGAATAAGTGCCCTCACCCTACCAAAAAATTAACAGTAGTGTCCTTAATGCATAAAAAAAAAGTGTACGGAAGGAAAGGTAAAAAGTCCCTTTGACTTCCTATGCATGTGGAGTGCTCTCATTAGGAGTCTTGGGAGGAATTCCATTATCTGGGTCGCCCAACAATATTATTAGAGGAGGTAGCAATATAGGCTCATCGGAGGCGTCATTGCATGACACAACAATATGAGGAATGATGGAGTCCGAAAAGACGCCACTGGTGCCCACTATGGAGGTATCTTCAAGAGACCTCCCTAATGCCACATTGACCATCATCTCCTCTATATCTTGCAACTCTATCAATGTCACGAAAATCCTTGGCTCATCCTCCTCTCTTTTCAACTCATCCTTGTTAGGCTCCTAGACAATATTATCATCGGCCTTATCATCCCCTCTATCAACATCAGAATCATCAATACCAACAATATCAACTCTCGTAAGATCATCCCCGCTTGGCTGCACTCTCTGAAAAGACTCACTGCTAGGCATAGTCAGGAGCACAAACACAGACGTATTATGTTGGGTAACCTCACCCCAAAGCATATATATATATATCCATTGACTGCAGCTAGACAACATTGTAACACCCCGTAATCTAGTAAGTTGAGCTACTGAGTTGTAAAGTTTTCTAGTGAGGTTTTGGAGTGTCGTATAAGGGTTAAAACATGGATAAATAACTCCCATACTTAGAATGACATGTTTAGGGGTTAAACGTCCGGGTACGACCCCCAAGGACCACCCAATGGGTCCTTGAGGAGGACCCAAAACAATACCCAAAATAGTCCACAAAAGCTGATTAATGTGACCTACGGTTCCAATCCACGCCTAGTAAATCTACCTATGTCCCATAGGTCATGGGTTTAGGTCAGGCATGAGTTGTCCTGCAAAATATGAGCCTCAGGTACAAACCACGGACCAAGACCATGGACAGTAGTCCTATCCATGGTCCGTGGATGGCAGGGAGTGAGTCATGGCAGTTTTTCAGCTTTTAGTGTTAGTTGAGTGTTTAGGGGTTAGGTTAGTTATTAATTAGGGGTTAATGTAGGTCGGTTAATAGGTTATTTTACTGCCTAAATAAGCCTAATAGACCCTTAAAACAATAACTTTAACGTATTCATCTAAAGACCCCAAAACTCTCTCCAACAATCATCTCTCTAGAATTGAAGAAGAAGAGAAGAAAAGAGAAGAGGGCAGTAGCTTATGGCAATTTTCACCATTGATTCAAGCTTTATTTAGGGCTTTGATTGAAGGTATGTTATGCTTAATCATCCATGGGTTCTTCCACCCATGGAGCCCTCATATTTTCCCCACTTGTGAAATCAAAAACCCAATTCTAGCTAGGGTTGTGCTTGCATTGTGGGTAAGGTTTGGGTGTGATTCCAATCCAGTGGCTATCACCCAATTATGATTGATTTATCTTTTTTTAGTGATATTATGATGAATTCATATGATTTCTATGGTAAACCCAAATCTAAATTGATGAATCTGATCTTTGAGGGTTTATGCCATTAGAGGCAAAGATGAAGGTTCTAGGGTGATCTTCCTAAATCAATATCTTGAATACTAATTGATCACAGTTAGGATCATCTAATAATGAATTGAACTAGACTTTATTGGATGGGAAGGATCTTGACTTGTAAAGTCAGAATTGAACCTTTATGATCAAGTATGACTAAAATCACCTTCTAATGAACAATGTAATTGAATAGCTTGTAATTTAGACACGGATCATGATTGAATGAAGTTAAGCTTTATAGTAGGGCTTGTAGCCATCAAGGTTAGGGATTTGGTGGTAAAGTCAATATTATGTCATTTTCTTGTGTGTTGCTTCTCTCATACACACTTAGACATGAATATGATAGGGGAATCAAGTTCTCTCACATAGAAGGATTCGAGGTTGACTTAATAACCTAAAATAAATGATATTATGTTAGTCTAGAATAATTTGAAGTTGAGGCATATGTTTCCTTCATGTATAGCTTGGCTTAGTAGGATAAGACCAATGTTGATAGCTTGGGATGGAGGATCTATTTTTTTCTACGGGATAGCTTGACTTAGCATTGTAGAATGCATGTCATGGTATCATTAGTTAGTAGTAGTCATGGTAGCCTTGGATTGAAGATTTATACTCTCCTATGGGTAGCTTCAACTAGCATTGTTAGGATGCTTTCATGGTAGCTTGACTTGGTTTGGCCAAGACCATTTCATGATAGCTTTGGGATGGAGGATTTATACTCTCCTAAGGGTAGATTTGGATTGAGGATCCATACTCTCCTAAGGGTAGCTTGACTTGGATTGTAAGGTGCATTTCAAGGATACCTTGAGTTAGTTTAGTCATAATAACTTGCGATTGAGGACTCATACTCTCTTAAGGATAGCTAATGTTTGAGAATCATACTCCCCTATAGATAGTTTGCATTTGTATTCTAGTACACATGTAAGGGTAGCGTGACTTAGTTGGTTTAGGACAATTTCATGGTAACTAGGAGAGGACACTTGTACATTTCCTAGAGTAGCTTGGACTTGCATGTTAGTGTGTCTTCCAAGTTAGTTAGATTTGCTAAACGTAGTTATGTTAGTAAGCTGATAGCATGGTCTAGCATATTAGAGGGTTATTCCTTGGATAGCTTGGACTAGTATGATAGTATGTCTCCATGGTAGCTTGACTTAGCATAGTAAGGTCATGTTATATAGATTATTAGCTTCGTCTAGCCTAGTAGGGTGATATTCCTTCGTAGCCCTGAATTGTTGTATTGTACTGATTCATGTGGGATGAATTACCTAGTACTAAGTAGAGAAGTACGTTATATGAATAGAGGCAAATAGAGTAGAGGGATTAGTCCCCTACTAGTGAACATTCATGTTAGTATAAAGGAGTACATAGTGTGGGTAGTAGTATGGGATGCTATCCATACATGGCACAAGTATGAGCTGAGGCTACTTATTAAGAGTTCCCTCATGTAGTATGACTTAGCTTGGGTTGTTGTCATAGTTACCTTCCATTATATGATTGACTAAGGTGGTAGTTCCCTTGTCTATATGAAGATAGCTAACAGTAAGACCAAAAGGAGTTTGAATATGACTAAGATGACTTCAAGGCTATGCTTTGTGTGAAGGGTAGTATGGGATGACTTTCATACATTGCACAAGTGTGCTTTAAGGTTACTTAGAAGTATGGTGCCCTTATAGTAGAAAGACTTGTGACTTAACCATGCACTTAGACTATGAGTGTAATGATGACCAAGAGTCTATTATGTTTATGTGATTATGAATTGTCTCTAATGCTCATTAACTATGTCTTATATTGACTTTTGTTTTTATGATGCTTATGTTCGAGACCATTCTATGACTATGATGATTATGTTATGACTTTGTTATTGTCTCTTATGCTTATGTCTTATGTTGACTAACCATTTGAGATGCTCTTATGCTGTTGTGCAAGTTTTCCTACTTGTTACATTTTGTACTAACGCATATTGCCTACATTCTAATCAAATGTAGGGTTGGAGGCTAGGTTTCAAGGATCTAGAAGAGTTGAAGAGTTAGTGAGTCCTCATAGCTTCGAGGACAAACCCTTATTCCCTTTATGTCTTTTCTTCATGTTTTAGACTTTGTATGGGCTGTGTCCCAAAGACTTTTATTCATGAGTTTAAATAGGTGGTTTGAGTCAAATATGTTGCAAACACTTCCGCTTGTTTATGATGAAGTTAAGGAATTGCACGAGACCCTTTCAGGGTGAAGTACACCATGTTACGTTTAAGGGGTACCCCTGGGTCGTGACAAACTTGGTATTATAACATAAGGTTTTGGGATGGTTTTAGGATGTCTTAAACCACGTTTAATAGAGTCTTGTTCATAAATGTGAAGCGCGCCACATTTATGAATAGGAGGCTATTGGATTCTTAGGAAACTTCACTTCTTCATTCTCCAAGTCATGTCATAGATCTATGCATTCTCTCTCTTCTCCCTTATCTGATGGTCTTTAGGATGTGACTATTAGAAGGGTTTATGCTACAAGGAGCGAGGGAGAAAGGTTTGCTGAGATGCCAATTATGGCTATATGACTTGATAGACCTTGATGTTGTCTTTAGTATGAATGATGCTTCATTGATTCCTTTATGTTATGATAGATGTTTAAAAAAGTTGTATAGGCTTGCTCCCAAGGGGGGGATAATGTTCCTAGATAACAAGGTCGTTGAGTGTTCTTGATATTTATGAGTTAAGTTTGCTTGAAATTCTCACCTTAAGAGGTGTAGTGATAATGAGAAGCTTAGTCCCGGTTTGTTAGGCTCATGTGAAATCTTGAGTGGTCTTAGTAAGGTTGCTTGTGAGCTATAGTTGCTTAGTGAGAACCTCTCTAATTTAGAAGTACCGGTAGAGGCCTTAGACCTGCAAGTTAAGAAATAGAAGAACAAGGAAGTTGTTCCATGAGGTAGTGTGGACTATTCTTTATGAAGGATTTTGGTTAAGAGTGCTACTTGGGAGGCCAAGGGCCAATGATATGTCCCAATATCCTCATCCTTTCCTTCAACTCCTATTCAATATTGAAATGATAAGTTCCTCTTCATTTGCTTTTATGTGAAGTCATGTGTGAATAGTATGTTTCCATGATTTCCTTATATGCATTATTTTTATCATGAGGTAGTGCTTTGAATAAAATTGCATGTAGACTTCATGAGTTGATTATGAGCATGCCTAGTTTGTTGGAATTGATGTTTCTTCCTTGATTGTTTGACTTATGGGTAGTACATGCATAATGAGCTGCTAAGTTAGATTTTAGACTTTAATAAGTGTTTATAATGTCATTCGAGGACGAATGTACCTAAGTGGGGGATATTGTAAGACCCCGTAATGTAGTAAGTTGAACTAGTGAGTTCTAGAGTTTTGTAGTGAGGTTTTGGAGTGTCGTATGAGGGTTAAAACTTGTATAAATGACTCCCGTACTTAGAATGACATGTTGAGGGGTTAAACGACCGCATACGATCGCCCAAGGACAACCCAAGTGGTCCTTGAGGAGGACCCCAAAACATCCCCCAAAACAGTCCACAGAAGCTGATTTTTCTGACCTACGGTAGTAATTCACGCCCTATAGATCAACCTACGCCCCGTAGGTCATGGGCGTAGGTCAGGCCTGAGTTGGCCTGCAAAATATGCTCCTCAAGTCCGAACCACGGACAGTAGTCCTATCCACGGTCCGTGGATGGCAGGTAGTGAGTCATGGCAGCTTTTCAGCTTTTAGTGTTAGTTGAGTGTTTAAGGGTTAGGTTAGTTATTAATTATGGATTAATGTAGTTAATTTAATAGGTTATTTAACTAACTATATAATCCTATTGTACCCCTAAACTAATCACTTTAACTTATTCATCTTAAGACCCCAAAACTCACTCCAAAAATCATCTCTCTCGAATTAAAGAAGAAGAGGAAGTAGTGAAGAGAAGAGGGTAATAGCTTAGGGAAATTTTCACCATTGATTCAAGCTTTGTTTAGGGATTTTATTTAAGGTATGATAAGCTTAATCATCCATGAGTTCTTCAACCCATGGAGCCCCCATAGTTTCCCCCACTTGTGTAATAGAAAGCCCAATTCTAGCTAGGGTTGTGCTTGCATTGTGGGTAGGGTTTGGGTGTGATTCCAATCTAGTGGATATTACCCAATTATGATTGATTTATCTTTTTTTAGTGATTTTATGATGAATTCATGTGATTTTTATGGTAAACCCTAATCTAAATTTATGAGTGCGATCTTTGTGGATTTATGCCATTAGAGGCAAAGTTGAAGGTTCTAAGGTGATATTCCTAAATAAATGTCTTGAATACTAATTGATCATAATTAGGATCATATAAACATGAATTGAACTAGACTTGATTAAATAGGAAGGATCTTGACTTGTAAAGTCAGAATTGAACCTTTATGATCAAGTATGAGTGGAATCACCTTCTAATGAACAATGTGATTGAATAGCTTGTAATTCAGACATGGATCATGATTGAATGAAGTTAGCCTTGCTAGTAGGGCTTGTAGCCATAAAGGTTAGGGATTTGTGGGTAAAGTCAATATTATGTGATTTTCTTGTGTGTTGCTTCTCTCTTACACACTTAAACATGAATATGCTAGGGGATTCAAGTTCTCTCACATAGAAGGATTCTAGTTTGACTTAATAACATAAAATGAATGAAATTATGTTAGTCTAGAATATCTTGAAGTTGAGGCATATGTTTCCTTCATGTATAGCTTGGCTTAGTAGGATAAGACCAAGGTTGATAGCTTGGGATGGAGGATCTATTCTTTCCTAAGGGATAACTTGACTTAGCATTGTAGAATGCATGTCATGGTATCATTAGTTAGTAGTAGTCATGGTAGCCTAGGATTGAAGATTTATACTCTCCTATGGGTAGCTTCAACTAGCATTGTTAGGATGCTTTCACGGTAGGTTGACATGGTTTAGCCAAGACCATTTCATGGTAATTTAGATTGAGCATCCATACTCTCCTAAGGGTAGCTTGACCTGCATTGTAAGGTGCATTCCGAGGATAGTTCGAGTTAGGTTAGTCATAATAGCTTGGGATTGAGGACTCATAATCTCCTAAGGATAGCTAAGGATTGAGAATCATACTCCCCTATGGATAGATTGCATTTGTATTCTAGTATACTTGTAAGGGTAGCATGACTTAGTTGGTTTAGCACTATTTCATGGTAGCTAGGATAGGACACTTGTACATTTCCTAGAGTAGCTTGGACTTGCATGTTAGTGAGTCTTCCAAGTTAGTTAGCTTAACTTAACCTAGTTATGTTAGTAAGATGATAGCATGGTCTAACCTATTATAGGGTTATTCCTTGGATAGCTTGGACTAGTATGATAGTATTTCTCAATGGTAGCTTGACTTAGCATAGTAAGGTCTTGTTATATAGATTATTAGCTTGGTCTAGCCTAGTAGGGTGATATTCCATGGTAGCCCTTAATTGATATATTGTACTCATTCATGTGTGATGAGTTGCCTAGTATTAAGTAGAGAAGTACGTTATATGAATAGAGGCAAATAGAATAGAGAGATTAGTCCCGAACTAGTGAGCATTCATGACAGTATAAAGGGGTACATAGTGTGGGTAGTACTATGGGTTGTTATCCATACATGGCACAAGTATGACTTGAGGATAGTTGTGAACGGTTCTTTAATATAGTATGAATTAGCTTGGGGTGTTGCCATAGTTGCCTTCCAAGATATGATTGTCTAAGGTAGTAGTTCCCTTGTCTATATGAAGATAGCTGATAGTAATACCAAAAGGAGGGTGAATATGACTAAGATAACTTCAAGGATATGCTTAGTGTGAAGAGTAGTATGGGTTGCCTTTAATACATTGCACAAGTGTGCTTTGAGGTTACTTAGAAATATGGTGCCCTTATAGAAGAAATACTTGTGACTTAATCATGCACTTAGACTATGAGGGTAAAGATTACCAAGAGTCTATTATGCTTATGTGATTATGAATTGTCTCATATGCTCATTAACTAAGTCTTATGTTGACTTATGTTTTTATGATTCTTATGTTGGAGACCATGCTATGACTATAATGATTATGTTATTACTTTTTTTATTGTCTCTTATGCTATTGTCTTATGCTGACTAAGCATTTGAGATGCTCTTATGATGTTCTGCTAGCTTTCATACTTGTTACATTTTATACTAACACATATTACCTAAATTTTAACCAAATGTAGGGTTGGAGGCATAAGTTACTTTAGAGGCTAGGTTTCAAGGATCTAGAAGAGTTGAAGAGTTGGTGAGTCCTCATAGCTTCGAGGACAAACCTTTATTCCCTTTATGTCTTTTCTTTATGTTTTAGTCTTTGTATGGGCTGCATCCCGAAGACTTTTATTCATGAGTTTAAATAGATGATTTGAGACAAAAATGTAGTAAAAACTTCTGCTTGCTTATAAAAATGTTTTCGATTGTATAAAACGATTCTTTTTAATTTTCCACTACTTTTCTATGATCTTATGTTATGAGGAAGCTAAGGGCTTGTGTGAAAACCCTTCGGGGTCAAGTAGGCCATGTTACATCTAGGGGGAACCCCTGGGTCATGACAAACTTTGTATCAGAGCATAAGGTTTTGGGATGGTTTTAGGATATCTCAAACCATGTCTAGTAAAGTCTTGTTCATAGATGTGAAGCGCGCTACATTTATGTATAGGAGGGTATTGGATTCTTAGGAAAGTTCACTTCTTCATTCTTCAAGTCATGCCATAGATCTATAAGCTCTCTCTCTTATCCCTTATCTGATGGTCTTTAGGTTGTGACTATTAGAAGGGTTTATGCTATAAGGAGCAAGGAAGAAAGGTTGGTTGAGCTGCCAATTATGGTTATGTTACTTGGAATATTTGAGATGATAGAGTTTGATGTTGTCTTTAGTATGAATGATGCTTCATTGCTTCCTTTATGATATGATAGATGTTTAAAAGAGTTGTATAGGCCTGCTCCCAAAGGGGGGGGGGATAATGTTCCTAGATAGCAAGGTCGTTGAGTCTTCTTGATGTTTATGAGTTAAGTTTGCTTGAAATTATCACCTTAAGAGGTGTAGTGAGAATGAGAAGCTTAGTCCCGGTTTGTTAGGCTCATGTGAAATCTAGAGTGGCATTAGTAAGTTGCTTGTGAGTTATAGTTACTTAGTGAGAACCTCTCTAATTTAGAAGTACCGATAGAGGTCTTATACCGGCAGTTAAGAAATTGATGAACAAGGAAGTAATTTCATGAGGTAGTGTGGAGTATTCTTTATTAAGGATTTTGGTGAAGAGTGCTACTTGGGAGGCCAAGGGCCAATGATATGTCCCAATGTCGTCATCCTTTCCTTCTACTCCCATTCAAGCTTGAGATGATAAGTTCTTCTTGATTTGCTTTTATGTGAAGTCAAGTGTGAATAGTATGTTTCCATGATTTCCTTATATTCATTATTTTTCTCATGAGGTAGTGCTTTGAATACAATTGCATGTAGACTTCATGAGTTTATTATGAACATGCCTAGTTTGTTGGAATTGAAGATTCTTCCTTGATTGTGTTCATGTTGCTAAGTTAGATTTTAGACTTTAAGAAGTTTTTAAAGTGTCATTCGATGACGAATGTGCCCAAGTGGGGGATTTTGTAACACCCCATAATCTAGTAAGTTGAACTGCTGAGTTCTAGAGTTTTGTAGGAAGGTTTTGGAGTGTCGTATGAGGGTTAAAACTTGTATAAATGACTCCCATACTTTGAATAACATGTTTAGGGGTTAAACGTCCGCGTATGACCCCCCCCCCAAGGACCACCCAAGGGGTCCTTGAGGAGGACCTCAAAACAGTCCACAAAAAATGATTTTTGTGACCTACGGTTGCACTTCACACCAACTATATCAACCTACGGCCCGTAGGTCATGGGCATAGGTAAGAGGTCCAAACCACGGACCAAGACCACAGACAGTAGTCCTATCCACAATCCATGGATGGTGGGGCGTGAGTCATGGCAGTTTTTCAGCTTTTAGTGTTAGTTGAGTGTTTAGAGTTAGGTTAGTTATTAATTAGGGGTTAATGTAGGTCAGTTAATAGGTTATTTAACTACCTATATAAGCCTAATAGACCCCTAAACTAATTTCTTTAACTCAATCATCTAAAGACCCCAAAACTCTCTCCAAATATTATCTCCCTAGAATTCAAGAAGAAGACGAAGAACAGATGAGAAGAGGGCAGTAACTTAGGGAGATTTTCACCATTGATTCAAGATTTTTTTAGGGATTTTATTGAATTAATGTGAAGCATAATCATCCATGGGTTATTCCACCCATGGAGCCCCCATATATTCCCCCACTTGTGTAATCAAAAACCCAATTCTAGCTAGTGTTGTTCTTGCATTGTGGGTAGGGTTTGGGTGTGATTCCAATCTAGTGGATATCACCCAGTTATGATTGATTTAGATTTTTTTAGTGATATTATGATGAATTAATGTGATTTCTATAGTAAACCCTAATCTAAATTAATGAATGTGAACTTTGTGGGTTTATGCCATTAGAGGCAAAGTTGAAGGTTCTAAGGTGATCTTCCTAAATCAAGGTGTTGGGATGCAGAAGAATTGATTCATAATATGAAGGGATGATATTACTACTACTGAATTTGAAACAATATCGGGCCCTATTATTCAAGTCCTTCTTCTTTATTCTCATACTGTCATCCATCCAAGGTGGAGAAATGTCGAATATAAGTGGTACAAGCAAACCTGTTAGAGAATCGAGGTCATGGTGCATACATATTGTGAACATGACAACCTAATTTGATGGACTACCTAAGGTCGTGATGATTGCACGTGTATGGCATTGTAACTTATTACCACACACCTCAACTTCATCCAAGGGATTTCAAATAGTACCCTTTCTCTTTATTCGTAAGCCTTGTAGGTAGTGTAAAATTATCAGACCCATAATCGGCATAGGGATGATGAAGCTTTGTGAACCCCTCAAATATGTCGAACAAAAATATGTCCTAGATAACAGGGTAGTCACTCATGCACCATCTATGGAGAGCCATATCTCCTCAAGAATTGTACACTCTCCATCACCTTTGAGCCTATTAAGAGATCTTGGAGCAATTATCGAGAGAACTCTTGAAATGGGTGCCTGAGTAGAAGAGGGTTGCACTATTTTTGACATGATGTCCGTTATTTTTCTTTCAACCACTATTTTAGGTTGCTCACTTCCATGTGTAGAGAAGAGTGTAGTGGTTGTATGTGGGTGAGGAGCCTTAGATGACCCGTTGATAGTTAAGACCATTTTCCTTTTCAAAAAAGGAGGAGGATGAGTAGAGGAGTCCTCTAATTCCGTATCCAATTGTACAACCTATTTACCCTTATTTCTATCTATAAACTACAAAGCACATTTATTTAAACATTGAATCGATGAAGGATAGTTGAAATCAAAATCAAATGACAGCATATTAAAAAAATGTTTTGAGGCTCGCTTAATGGGAAGACGGCTTGCCTAATAGGTTAGGTCAGCTCAGGTGAGCTCGCCAAAATAGACAATGTATAATTTCAAATAACTGAAGCATAATAGACGGAGTCAACTTAAAGTCGGTGATTCGCTAAATCGATTTCGGCGTGCTAAGAAAAGAATTCCATAAGCTATAGTGCAAAATTAAAATTATGGGTATAAAGGGTGATGTCCACTCCAAATGGGTGATACACCGAATGGGTTTCAGTGGACTAAGAAAATCCGGTCGAATGAATACTCGCAAAACATACGAACGAGACACTCAGGTACTACAATATGACTTTGTATACTTGGGGAAGAAAAATATCTCAAACATAGCAAAGGCTTTTCTTTTTGAAAATTAAAAGACCCTTTGCCTTTTTATACCGAGCATGTTAGATGGTCACGACAAGCATCACTGAGTGAATTCGGTGAATCACTAAATGGAGCTGAAGTTCATTGAAGAGCCTAAACGTGTGCCAAACCTAAAGGCTGATTCGACAAACTCGGTGGAATCCGCATAATTTACTTTGTCAATCGCCATTTCAATTTGTGATCGCCTAAATTGAAAACACTTTTTCACATTTTCTAGCTTAGAAAAGGGACAAGAATTTAGTATTGACAATTCCTCTAGTGGATCACCATTATTGTTTTGGCATTGCCTACTGTGTTCTCCACAACACTTTGACTTCCTTTTAACCTGCATTCACAATACACATTATTGAAAGGAATAAAGAAAAGGTAAAAGCTTGGGTTTCCTCCCAAGATATGCCTTATTTAACTTCGTGACACAACATAGTTCTTCTCATCATTTGTTTTTGGATTTGGGACGGTTTAACTAGGCAATGTTCCCATTTTACTTGGATTGTGATTGGTAGAGATCTGGCACATTTGACTCTCCAATTGTTTGATAGAGACCAAATGAGATGTCACTATTTGATATAATTTCATGACCAAGAGGTACCCCCTACATGTAACAAGGCGTACAAGACCCCGAGAGGCCTCATACAAGCCCCTTAACATATCACAACATAAGATAACAGAAATGAGAGAAAATTTAAAACAATTTTCATAACATCAAAGTTTAATAAAACGAAGCGGAAGTCTATTACAATTATCTCAAACCATCTAATACAAGAATATATTTAGGACACAGCCCATACAATAGTTCTCAACATAAAAAGAAAGACATAAGGACAGGGTGGTCAAGCCTTTGAATGCTATGAGGACTCACCACAACTTCTCTTCTTGCTCTATTATGAACCTAGCTACGAGGCTGGAAGTCAATATCGCCGGACCTTATATTTTATAAGAGTGTAGGTAAAAGTATCTGTTAGTACAAACATGTACTAAATATGATGGCTAGCATAAATCATCAACATAAGCATAATGTAGGCATTAGTCAACATAAGACATATATCATAATCATAAGAGATAATCAACATAAGGCATATGCTATAGACATTAGAGACAATAACATAGTCATAGGCATAATCAATGCATTTAACTCAACATAATATGAAAGAAATACTGCATAAGGAACCTCAAAGCATACTTGTACAATGCATAGATAAGACCCCATAAATCCAACGCATGCTAAGAAAACCTCTTTAGGCCCTCATTCCAACACATCATCAATCATTCTCATCTTTAACTTATCTTTTATAGACATGGGGATTCACCTCTAGTCATACATTCTCAAGGAAGGCCATTCTAGCAACAATCCAAATATTTCATTCATCATGAGATAATTCACATCGCTCTTGCTTTACTCTAAAGACATGGGAACTCATCTCTCTATGTCTATTATAAAGTCTAATGGGTACTAACGTATTGCCTTACATGTTTATTCATATGTATTCTCCTCCATGACCACTTTAGGGAATCATAGGTATTTTCCTCCATTCCCCACCATTATATGATATAGGTATTTGCCTCCACATTATTTTACAAGGATCTAGGTATTCGCCTCCATGTCCAACTTGATATGATGTAGGTATTGGCCTCCACATCATTTAATTAGGATGATAGGTATTTGCCTCCATGATCAATAATAAAGGCTAATGGGTAATCACCTCTTGCCTTGCTTTAGGAGTTATAGATTAAGGGTATTCGACTCGCACTCCTTATCACATGACATGGGTAATCACCTCATGTTCATCATCTCTTGTTTACTAACTTAGGAATAGGGGAACTCATCTCACATACTTCTCATATGAAGGTCTTGGGGATAAACCTCAAGCCTAACGTCTTTTTATAGACCTTTTACTTAGATTCGTTCTAGGTGAGCAAACCTTTCAACCTAGAATCATTCTATGTGAGAAAACCTTTCACATCAAGTTTGTTATGTGTTCATGAAAATATCCTTTCAATCAACACAATAACAATATCATAATCATTAACATTTCATTCTCAAAGTTTTCTCAAAGCAGCTACATAGATATAATTAAAACATGAATAATCTCAGACATTCATAACATGGATCATGTGGGTAAATCATTCCACAACAATCATATCTACAATTCAACATTTATGTAAGCTTTACTCTCAAAGCCCTAGTCATCATAGTTTTGATTTAACGCTTCAAGAACACCTCATCCATTTCTAGGTGTCAACGATCGTAAATTAGTATAAAACTCAACTAAATGAGTTGGGGTCGAATCCCAAAGGGAGCAGTACGTGTCATAAATTCAATTAGG
This sequence comes from Solanum tarapatanum, assembly GCA_029582485.1. NCBI lineage: Eukaryota > Viridiplantae > Streptophyta > Magnoliopsida > Solanales > Solanaceae > Solanum > Solanum tarapatanum. Next base: position 20,969 of record JAJOOB010016843.1, read on the forward strand.
AAGTATGAATGAGATCTAATTATCCATAGGAATTAAAGACTTAATCAAGTAAAAGAGGTGACACAAATATAAGATAGGTGTTTTTAGTTTAAAATATCAACTGAAAATAGTCCCAAAAACTAAGAAATAACAATATCAAGACATATTCTTGGGATCTCATCGATTATAGGAAAATATAGGCATATGGGTAATTGCAACTATAATTAAATAGCTAAATATTAGTGAGTAGGCTAAACTATAAGGGAGTTAGTGTTCTCTCGAACACTACATAGAATTAGGTGATTTCTTTCAAGCATCACCAAGAAAGCAAATTAAGAGCAGCCCACACTAATATTAAAAAAAACTATAAAAAAAATATCCAAAGACTGCAAAAGATCGTCAAAAGATGTTAAACTAAATGTTAAAAAACATATTTATAGTCGCCAAAAATTGGTACGAATAGGCATTCGGCGAAATAAATTGGGCACGCCAATCCACTAGGCGAGCCGCTCTTTGATCTCTTCCATCACTTTTTTTCCTTGTCATTTAGCATCCTTAGGTTCTATAACTTTGGACGATCTATCACTGCATCACGGAACTACTCGGCGATGAGCGGACTACTCCTTCTTGTCGCTTAATTGCTTTCTTCCCTCAGAGTTGGCACACTGGAACTTTAGGCAGTAGAACTAGCCATTCAGCGATTCACCAAATGCTCTTGGTGATCACCAGGCTTGCCTTTCTTCAATTCTTCAATTTGTTTTGTTTATTTTTTGCATGTTAGTGTCCTTTCTTTGTTCCTCAATCCATATACCTGAAAATCAAGGATTTTTCATCAGCTTATGGCACAAATTAAGCATTTGAGGACACTAAACTTATATAAATAAATCCCCAAATGAGTCCAAATCTCAGACTCATCAACACCCCCAGCTTAAACTTTTACTTGTCCTCAAGTAAAACTCAAGTTCAATAGTTCAAAAAGGATGTCTCAAATAGTGCTACAAAATACTCAACATGAATGCATGCAACAAGACTCCACTACTCATATAATGATCAATTGTGCACTCAAAGATTAAAGTTGTGACTCCCCATTACCAAAGCTGCTCAAGTTCATAGTACTTGCTTCAAATGTAAGTTCAATCTAAACAAAGGTAGTCAATTGCTCTCACAACAAAGATGATTCCTTAATCACAAAGAGCTTTTCAATAAATTTAATCTCCAGAATCACATACGACTCTCACACTCACAAAGATGAACACATGCACGATTTGACCCATAGGTTTACCCTTATTTCAACTCATTCAAGATCAAAAAAGTCTTTTCAAGGCTTGTAACAAGGCTTAGTGTAAAGTATGGTCATTTAGGCTCGGTCGCTGCTACCCTCATGAAATGTGGTCTGAACATTACTATCGTCAACATTTTAATCAGGCTCAAAATTCACCCTATTATTCAACTTCCAATGGACTACCGGATACCCTATTTCTTTTGCAACTTTCACATTTTTATTTCACAACTTTTCCATTATTTTTCATTTGCTTTCTTTTTTTTTTTTTTTTTTTTACATGAGCAGTTCCATATTTTTCAAGACCATGGCTCAAAGGAGAACTTTATTTTATACTTCTTGATTTACATTCTCCTTTCACCACACCCTTAACTTAGGCGTTTGGCCTAAGTTGGCTATTCAAACAAATCACACTTCATGAGAGTTTTGGGTGAATGGATAAAAAGTGGTCACATTTGTTCAAGTTTCTTCCAAGAGAAAAATAAGCTCAAAGTGGTTCAAGCAAGGTTCACACAACTCACAAGGTTGGCCACAGAAAAGAGCTATATTATCAAATTATTTCACTCATCAAATTGTTTCCTAAGATCACTTCAAGAGCTTGCATCACTTAGTTAACCGAACCCATGAGGAAAATTCTTGGTGTTACCACACAGTGTTCAAGGTAAGCTTACCACACAAGATATTGGCACCAATATCAAATGACACTCATTTTAGCTAGTTTGCAATGTTCATCACAAGAGACTACAATCGATAACCGATTGGTTACAATGAGAGGAAAAAATTCCACATATTTGTAATGACCCGAGAGCACCCTCTAGTCGTTACCGGCGTATTCGACCTCGAAGAGGTCTTATACAAGCCCTTAGCATTCATCATAACATGTATCATAGAATAAAATCACGGAAAATTTAAGACTTTTACTTTGGAAGTTCAACTTCACATCATATATGAATAATAGAATCTAACTTCGTCACAATGCACCATCTAGACATAAAAGTATCGAAAATGGGACTTAGCCCTTACATCAATAAGAAGTCTTGCAAAAAGGAAATACAATAATATCTTTCAACATAAGCAAAAAACTAAACATAGAAGCTAGATCATAGGGTCTTGTCCTCGAACTTGAGGACTCACCAACTTGGGGAAGCAACTCCAAGTGTCTTGAGAAGTAAGCTTGAATCCTCAACGGCCCGAACCTAAATATTTGGGAAAAGGGAGAAAATATGGGTTAGTAAAACACACGTACTAAGTATGGCTACTATGCATAAAAACCATTTAAACATGCATAAAAGGACATTTTATTCAAAACATGCTTTTTGCCAAGTAAATCCAATATGCACACAATTAAGTATCATAGTCCAAACCAACATAATATCATTCCAACATGTAGACAGCCCCAGCAATACTAGTGCAATGCAAATAATAGAACCCCATAACCCTATTCAAAGCCAAGTATCACATTAAGGAACCTATTTCATGCATAAATGCATAAGATCATATTGCATCATAACTTACCATATTCATAATGATCATACATAACATAGCTTCAACATACCTGAGTCATAATCACCAAAATCATAAGAGAACACTACTACAACTATCTCTTAGGATCCCACAAGTGCAATGTGCAGTAGAAGTCCCATACCCTCCCTTACACTATGTAGAAACCCTTAAGAAATCCCTAGTAAGAGTTCACACCTTTCATACCTTCATTTACTTTTACATTAGGGAAATATTGCAATAATCGACATAGACCATGAGAGCTACATGGAATTCAGTGTTCTACTCCCACACCGAAAAGAGAGGGTTAACACTTGCCTAAGGTGTAACCATTCGTACATAGCTATCTAGGTGGATCCACTAAACTAGAGTCCTATGTGGGCACATACTTAAGGGTCAAGGATATTGCTTCTAGAAACACTAACTTACTAAACGTGGGGGTTTCCATCTCATGAGACAACACATACCGTAGGTAATCCGGACTTGCTTAACGTTAGGAAACCCATGTGAGGAGCCGGACTTACTAAACGTGAGACCCCCATCTCATTTACATGCCCTTTCGATGCTAAGCATGTGATTCCCTTTTATAATCATCTTTAGTCATCACATAAGTTCACATTAGCCTTTAATAAACCCTTATGTAGACATCTTACCATAATAGCTCATATGTGTTCATAAGTGAGTAACAATCCTTTCACTTTACAGACACTTAGCAAGTGAGTAAACCTTTCACTTTACATTACTACAATCATGAGAACTGCCTTTCAATCATATAGCAATCATACCATAATATGCATACATACTTCATAGCTAATTCAAGTGTAGAGGGTTAAGGATAAGGAAACTAGGTCATCAACACCACAACAACACATTAGGTATAGCATCATTACAATCTAAGTAATTCACCTCTCATACTTGAGTTCAAAGAAGAACCAACCTTCATACCTTCTTGCCCTTCGTGGGACATCCATACTTCAATTACCAATAAATTCATAACCAATACATAATACAAGGTAATTCATGAAGTAATAACATAATCAACATCAATAGAAGCAATTGACATATTCCCTTCATAGCCTTTAAGGCTTCATTCAAAGACTCAACCCTAATTTCATAGAAACTATACAAAACCTAGGGTAGAATCATCATACAAACATTTATTACATAACATCACATTCAATTCATAGCCTTGAATCGATATCCAACACAAACTAGGGTTAGAATTAGGAAAAGAAGGAGAAACATGGGTCTCATGGGGAATTATTCAAGAAACCACCAATACAACATAAATTCATTCATAATTGTTCATATAAAATCAATCAAAGTCAGTTTATAACATCAATTTCACTTTAGAAAAAAGACTCACGTTTTTGGATTGAAACCTAGAAATTGGAGATTTTGAAATTCATCTTGAAGGGGCCTCTTAGGGAAAGGAATCCCAAGAGTGATAAGCAACCATACCTTATAGATAAATTAACAACGAAAATATGAGTTGAAACCTTGGAGAGTTGGTCTTCTTCTTGAAGTTCCAATCTTCTTCAATGGAGTTCTTGAGAAGAGAGAAAGTAGAGAGAAGGAGGAACTTTAGGTTTACATCTTTGGGGTTTTGTGTTTGAGTGATAAAACTGAGGTAAATTGACTTAAAAATCATAATATACACGTCCCATAAAGTACCCTAAATACCCCTCACTTAAATGGACTCTTTAATGAAGTGAAATAGATTTTGGAATTTCTGCATTTTCATCGCAGAACAAGTTCACGACGTGGAGCTTTTCCCTGAAGATATTTGGAATTAAATTTCGAGACAGTAGAGTCCGCGACATGACCGCGTCGCGAACTGGATTTTTGATCCTTGGGGGAGCAAGTGTGCGATGCGCAGCTGTTCCCTCGAAGTGCAATCTGCGAGCTGCCTTGGCAACTTGCTTGGCTAACGTTGGTGTCCTCATCGGGGTCCCTTAGGGTGGCCCCGGGGAGCTGTATTCGAACGTTTTGACCCTAGGAACTTATATTTACCTATTTTAAACCTTTTCACCAGATTATACCATCATAAGACACTCCCAAACATGCCCAAAACCTAAGGACACACTAGAACACATTTTTCTCTAGTTTCCGGACGTCGTGGTCGTTTCTTGACGTTTAGACTTTTACTCTTCCAAACCAAGTCAATTACATTAGTTTAGGTTTATAAACATCATTTTAACTATTTTTAAGTCATTATTCATAAGGTGAGGTTCTAACTTAAGTCATAGAATTTCCAGGGTGTTACAATATTCCCCCCTTAGGAACATTCGTCCCCGAATGTCACTTGGACTTCTTTCTAGGCAGACAATGACTCAAATTAGAAACACAACAACCAGTCGCATCCACAACATCATATCATCATATCATATAGGGATTTAATCCACAACATCATTATGCTCAAAACTCTTTACTTCACATAAGTATAGGAGGAACTACCTTCTCCATATTCAACGAGCATCAACATATATATTAAGCAATCAACAAGACATTTCTTTAACAAGACAACATCAAGTATGCTCATAACAACTCTCATGAAGACAACATCACACCGCATCTATGGGTGCAATTTCAACCATGAGAAACAAAATTCATGAAAACTCAAAATACAACTTAAGCATGAATTTTCACAAAAATATGCACATACAAGGAAATCATGTCATAATCATCAACACACATGATTTTCAATTTATACCAAATTAAGATAGACTAGTAACCTCAACTATGGCTAGGAGTAGGAGGGAAAAGATGAGAGTAACGGGACTTCATGTCGTCCTTGGCCTCCCATGTTGCACCCTCAACTAGGTGGTTTCTCCATAGGACTTTTACGGAGGCAACCTCTTTATTCCTCAACTTCTTAACTTGATGATCTGGGATTTCGACCGGAACCTTTTCATAAGAAAGGTTCTCATTCACCCTTAAACCTTCTAGAGGGAGAATGGACACTGAGTTACCTATACACTTCTTTAACATAGAAATATGGAACACCGGGTGAACCGAGGCCAATTCGATGGGTAATTTCAACTCATAAGCGACCTTTCCGACACGCTTCAAGATCTCATAAGGCCCAACATACCGGAGGCTAAGTTTCCCCTTCTTACCAAACCTCATCACCCCTCACTTAAATGGACTTTTTAATGAAGTGAAATAGATTTTTGAATTTCTGCATTTTCGTCGCAGAACAAGTCCGCGACGCGTAGCTGTTCCCTAAAGATATTTGGAATTAAATTTTGAGATAGTAGAGTCTACGACACGACCGCGTCGCGAACTGGTTTTTTTCTCCTTGGGGGAGCAAGTGCGCGACGCGCAGCTATTTCCTCCAAGTGCAATCTGCAAATTGCCTTGGCAAATTGTTTGGCTAAGGTTGGGGTCCTCCTCGGTGTCACTTAGGGTGACCCCGGGGAGTCGTAATCGAGCGATTTGACCCTAGGAACATATATTTACCTATTTTAAACCTTTTAACCAGATTATACAATCATACGACACTCCCAAACCTGCCCAAAACCTAAAGACACACTAGAACACATTCTTCTCTAGTTTCTGGACGTCGTGGTCGTTTCTTGACGTTTAGAATTTTACTCTTCCAAACCAAGTTAATTACATTAGTTTAGGTTTATAAAAATCATTTTAACTATTTTTAAGTCATTATTCATAAGGTGAGGCTCTAAGTTAAGTCATAGAATTTCCTGGGTGTTACAGTATTGTCTATGCAACTTCTTTTGGCCTCATCGTAGCCGCACATTCATTTTGTTCAATTAGGATCACTATTCAAGTCATCGGTATTGATCATAACCAATACTCAAATTTGTATAAGAACAAACATAATCACACACAAAAGAGGTGGCACAACAAATTTTTCAAAATGAGTCAAAAACTATTTTCATTTGTAACAAGGAGACACAGGCACAAATATCCACAAGATAGAATCAAAACACAGTGTAAAACATAAAACCCAATATATATACGCAAAATGTAATCACAAGAGGCACTACAAAAGGAACCCCAATTACCAACAAAAAAAATTGTTGGTAAATTTATCAAATTGGTTGGCAAATTAAGTTACCAACCAAATGCCAACTTATATTAATCTGTTGCTAAAAGGCTCGTCGGTAAATATTACCAACCGATTTTAATTTGTTGTTAAACTTACCAACCAAAAATCAGTTGGTAAACACCCAAAGATGTTGTTACAAAATTTTGAAACATGGCCCTGAAATTTCCGTTGGTAAATTCACCAACTAATTTTTGGTTAGTATATCGTTAGTAAAGGTACTAACGAATTGAAAAGGAGTTAGTAAATTTTTACGGTTCACAAATTGAATGATAGAGGACATTTTGATGTCTTTCGATCTCACTACAAAAGGAATCCCAATTACCAACAAAAAAATTTGTTGGTAAATTGATCAAATTGGTTGGCAAATTGAGTTACCAACCAAATGCCAACTTATATTAATCTGTTGCTAAAAGGCTCGTCGGTAAATATTACCAACCGATTTTAATTTGTTGGTAAACTTACCAACCAAAAATCAGTTGGTAAACACCCAAAGATGTTGTTACAAAATTTTGAAACATGGCCCTGAAATTTCCGTTGGTAAATTCACCAAC
>JAJOOB010016844.1:0-16174 GCA_029582485.1 Solanum tarapatanum
TTTTTTTTTTTTGGTTGATAAGTAAAGGTTTCTATTAAACTTGTACCAAGCTGGTACAGAAGAAAATACATGCAATACTACAACACTCCCACCAGTCATACCACATGTCCCCCTAAAAGGTAAAGAAAATCCAAATACCGATCCATCCTACCTAGAGTACTGCTATAACAACTTCTGTCAGGAAAAAACTGAAAATCAACGGCTCAATGGGAACAGGAGCGTTCCTATCGATATGGTCAAGTGAGAATTCAGTTTTCTCCATCAAGAAATTTCAGCACACATTTCTTTAATCTCCAGATGTAAAAAAATTGTAAGATAGTATTGTGCTAAAGTTGAGATTCAGGTCACCTCTAGAATTACAGAACCTCTAATTTGGTTTAGGAGAGAACTATTAAGAGGATTCATATAGATGATACCAACCAGATATGGGGTCGAAGAGTAGTTGATTGATAGATTTCTCTGGTCTCCAGTGAACGTGGGTAAGCTATTCATGTAAATTGGCACTATGAAGAAGTCAGTTTTATCCCTCCCTTCATAAATCTGTAAATGCTTAAATGAAATTTTCATCTTGTTGAACGAGCCATCTCTTTCAAACATCCACACACTACCATTTGTTGCAACCACCCAAAAAACTGAATTGCTTGTTTGGCAACAACTATCTCTACTCTCGGAATTAGCAGACGGTTCTGGATATTCCCTCTTTAGGCTAAAATATCAAAAATTAAACTGAAAAAATACCTAATAGATAACAGTGTAGTTATCAATCATCAACAACTACAGCTCAACCTCAAAACTAGTACTACTTGATACTTGAATCGACTATAAGAATCCTCGGTACCCATTCCACTTTATTTTCAGTATACGTAAGTATTATTCATCAAAATATAAATTTTTTTTTCATATTCCTCATCAAACTAACCCAATTCTCCTCCTTTATCAAGCTTGGACCAATTTTCAATTTTCAAAAAAGTTGTATTCCGTCTAGCTTGCACACCTCGACTAATTATAGGCACCTACTAACTCTATCTCTATCCACAAAGCTTAAACAGATGAAAAACAAATCATCAAATATTTTTGACTATATACTGGAATTTAAACCTGAGACATCGTGATTCTCCGGCTACTTCATTTGACCAGTGGCATGGCTCAATTAAAGCCGATAACTAAGTATTTTGCATCCAAACAACACGGAATTAACCGGAATAAACCTCTAAAGTCCGAAACGTAGAACAGATTTATTTGTTCCTAAAAATTTACTAACTGCAAATTTACATTAAAAAATGAGAAAATTGAAAATTCTTACCTTTTTTGACACTGGAGATTGATGATGATCGGTGATCTATGAGAATAATTGATTGCAAAATTCGCAAAAAAGGGACAATTTTTTTTCAAATTTGGGGAAAAAATGAACGGAAGGATGCGAAGAACAAGGGGGCGGTACAATTTAGAAATTTATGCAGAATGGATTTTAACGTGAGCGGTGTGTGTTCGTTTTGGTACGTAAGTGCTGGCGTAAATTCACGCGCGAAAGATCTAGAAGTTACGGCTTTACCCGTTTGGGTGAGTGAAAATGCCACTCGACTATTCTGGCTCAAGCCGAAAGCCGTGGGTTCGAGTCCTGTTAATTTCGACGGATTCAATAAATATATTAATTGTTTTTTTTATTTTCTGTGAAAGGCGGATCGTTAACATAATTTCATTTCTAACGGAAGATCTTTTTTTACTTGTTCGTTTTGTATTTTTCATCGACTTAGCTAAGGAGCGTTTTACCCCTCAAGTTCAAATTTTTAGGTGTGAATTTTGATCATATCAGATGTCATACACCGAGTGAGAAGAAAAGAATTAATGGGAGACCACCAAAGATTGTGATGGAGCGTGAATTGTAAGTTATGTTGCTCGAACACTTCAAAAATATTTATGGACAAGTACTTGATTTTTTTATGTGTTTATTTATGTTTTAATTTTTTATTATTTTAATAAAAAAAGTATAAATCTACCTTTTGGAGTCAAAAAGTTTCTTTCACAAGCAACTTGATAAGTCATGTTTAAAAAATAATTATTGCATAAAGGTGTAGGAGAACGAGAAATGAAGGGCCAGATTACGAGGCCGAAAAATCAAGCACGAGCATTAACAAAGTAAAAAATCAGATAGTCATCAACTAAATAAGCTAATTTTCCACCTAATAAGTTGCTTGATAACACTAGCAAACGATTAATTGTTTCATGATTGCTAATTTACAAATCAAGTTACACTAGCATTTTTGAATTTTAGGACAAAAATAGCGAGATGGTTATGGCTGGTGAGATGAATTTTAAAAACATGTTCACCGCATGTATATGCTTATATTCAATCAAAATTGAAAAGCATAAATATTATCTTAAATCAAATTAAAGAACACGTTTAAATATTATACGGGTTTGTATCTTAGTAATAGTAATATCTATTGGGTACCCCTTTCAAAGATCCACAATTATTACTTCTACCGGTATCTATAAATATCAACCTATAGCAATCAATTGCACCCCCAAATTTAGCCTAATAATTTTCCTATTGCGATGCTTCACTCACAAACACACTGGACAAAATCCAGAAAACCCACTTTAAATCTTGAATTTTACTCATCTGGGTAGTTGTTAATTCTGTGATTTGATCAAATTATGAGGAAGAGGGAGAGGGAAAACCCATGTGGTGTTTGTGGGCATTATCACAAATACGAAGAAGGTGAAGTTTGTGGGATCTGTGGACATCGAATGCCTGATGTATCTGAAAAGGGTTCTTCAATTCATGTCAGTGCGTTTCCTTCTGAGATCTTGCCGGAGTTTCTTTTTCTAGGGAGTTATGATAATGCTTCTCGTGCTGAGCTTCTCAAAACCGTTGGAATTTCTCGGATTCTCAATGTTTGTAACCTTTTCCCCTTAATTTTATATGTTTGCTATTACTCTCTCCGTTTTCCATTTGTTTGACCTATTTTGATTTGACATGGAATTGTTTGAGTTGCTTTTGGCGTGAAATGGAACTAATATAGAGCTGAATGAATGAAGAAGGTTCATATAAAAAATCCTAAGTAATTTGTGGTTTGAGGGGAAATGGAGCTAGGATTTTGAGTTTATGGGTTGTGGATTCTAAAAAAAAGGGAGCTTTTAGACAAATTATTTATTCTTAAAAGTTAAATCAAATGATCTTTTAAGTACACATATAACTTTACAAGAGTTTTTTTCCACCTTTGCTCCCTTGGTGACTCGAACTCACAACTTTAAAGTTGGAAGTGAGGAGTGCTTACAATTCGAGCAACTCCCTCTTGTCACAAAGATTTAGGTCTTCTTTGTGGCATGTTAAAGTAAGATTTTTTGGTCCATAACTTTTTTTTTCTTTAATATTGGGGGTAAGGGAAGGAGAAATGGGGAAGGGGATTACAAGGTGGGGAATCGAACCTCACCAATAAGGTGAAAGTTTAGGTAGCAACCAACCGAGACACTAAGATTCCCCTTTTGGTCCATAACAAATGAAATGAAAGGTACAGATAACCTAAATCGATTAACATGTGGTTCAAAGTTTCTATCTATATCCATCGAGTAATACTTATTGGTTACCCCTCCAAAATCCACAATTATTACTTCTACCAGTATCTATCAACCTATAGAAGTCAATTTCAACCCTTTGGGGTGACCTAGTGGTTTGGGCTTGGGACTTTCATGTTGGAGGTCTCAAGTTCGAAACCCCTTGTCAGCAGAAGCAAGGAGTTTTCCTTCTTGGTCGAGCTCATCGCACCGGGTTTGCCTAGTGCAGGTTACCTCTTCTGTGTGGTTTGCGAGCTATTGCATACCAAAGGGATTTTACCCTGTGCGCACCCTTGCGCACAAAGGGTAACATCAATGCAAATGTACCCTCATCTTAAATGAAGTACCAACTAATTTTTAGTGTCAGTAAAATTTGTTCCTATCTACTTCATTCAGTTATCAGTTACCTATTGAAGAAAATGCTAAAATTGCAGAAAATAACCAAGCATTTATCTGTTTAGCTGAGCATAGATACATTTTGAATACCAGCCTTTTCTCTAGGAAAGGAAAGACGGATATTTCTCTTTGCAGTCCTATATTGTTTTTCACTTTTTTAATAAAAGAAGCATATAATATTTTACTCTTAGCCAGAAAAGGAAGGATGGAAATGTGAGAGTGACATGGAAGCAACGTATGATACTTATCCAGAAAAAGAAAAACAAGAGATAAAAGGAATCAACCAGCTTATGGCTACATCAAATTTGATATCTTGGTCAAGTGATTGGTATTTGGAATTCAACTTCATGTATTTCCCCTATTTATTTGAAATGATAAGCCCAACACCAATTTCCATACATAGGACCCAACAATGGCTTTTCTCCACTTTATTTTCTTGGTGACTCAAACCCCAACATCGTGGTTGGAGGGCCCATATCACTAGGCAGTCTCTCCCTTGTCATTATTGATTGGGGATGTTGATTATCTATCAAGCATTACAAGTTAATAAAGGAGATGGTGACATTTGTAGTTCCATCTTTTTTTTACATATGATGGGGGTTCCGGATCAACTTGTGCGGACCTCGATTATTCAACCAAGTATCTGCATTCTCCCACCAGTCAAAATACCAGGTAATTATACCATCTAAGACTTAGCATATACGAAGGAATCAATTAGCTTTTTCCCTCTGCTGAATCCAAACCCTGTTCACACCCTGGGTACAATGTTCACAAATCTTTAGGGGAAACTTAGCAGTGGACTAATTGTATCCTATAACAAGTAGGACCTAATCAGGATTGTTTATATTCTCAACTGATCTGAACTATGATCCATTAGCTATACAATGCAATACATTGTTCTCTAAGATTATATCCTTAGATGTAACTGAAAGATGTATAATTATAAGAAGATATTTACGATCTAGAACAAACTGAAATCCAGTTCTTCTCTTGGTATTCTAATGTTCACTTGTAATTGGTCTTAAAGTTTGTTTAGTTGGAAACATGATTTGGCTCTTCAAAATGGATGAAATGGTAGGAAAGACAATTATGTAGAATGTCGATAGTAAATGACCTGAAATGGGCTTTCTGCTGCCAAATTCTTATCATTCTTCAGGATAAACCCGAGTGATTAGGGGATGGGTTTCAAATATTTAGCTATATGATACTCTAGTCTCTACTTTTGTGTAAAGCATGTATAGTGACGGCTTTGCCCCTATAAATTGATATAATCTTTACCTTGTCAAAAAAATTCTTTTAGATAAATGATACTGTATAAGATGGAAGGAACAAAGAATAGTAATTAGTACCACTAGAAGAAGTAACACGGTAGAGGGATAGAGCTATGCAATAAGATCATTTAAGTTTTTTGCAAGATTAGTGAGAGTGGTCTCAGTAACAACATTCATTTCTTTTCTTTCTATATCCATTTGTATGGTATTTTGCCTCCTTCATATGAACTTGGATAAACAAACTACATATATGTACTTTTGGCTCCATATAACCACAGTGGACACGACATATTTTTCTGTTACTTCATGTTGGATGGTTTTTATTTTTCTTTCTGGTACTTCAGAAATTATTGAATGACACTTCCATGTGTTCTCTTTGTGGCCCATGTTCTTGATTGTTGATACTGGGTATTCACTTTTGTTTTTTTTCTATGTGCAGACAGTACCTGCTTGTCAGAATCTTTATAAAAATTCCTTTACTTATCACTGCCTTCAAGATGAGCAAAATTTGGCTTTTGATGATGCTATCCAATTTTTAGGTGAGTAACACTCTCTTTACTTTGTTTTACCTAATACCTCTAAGCTTGATTAGGAGATCCATGGAACCTTTCTCTCTGCATAGTTCTTTAGTATGGTCAACTATTTGCTGCTTCAATGCTTAAAAGGTACCTAGTTGATTGAAAAATATAGAATGAAGATTGAATTATGTGAATAAACTAATAATCTATAGAACAACTATACCTCAATACCAAACAAGTGGTGGTCATTTTTATGTTTCATCCACTGCTTTGCCTCTTTCGTTCACCTTCCATCTGCCTCTGAATGTTCAAATTGTTGAAGATATTATTGAGTAATTAAAAGTGTTTTCTCTCTAGCAGCTTAGGCTTTTACATGAGATAGTCACACAACTTAAATGTGGTATCAAAGCAGGCAAAGGTACTGAGTTTGAGTCTCACCATCACCCATTTATAAAAACGGAATTTCTAAGTGTTTGTCCCATGAAAAAGAATTAAGCCCGCACGTAAGGAGATGTGTTGAAAACTTAATTAAGTAATTAAAAGTGTGCTCTCTAAGAACTTAAGCTTTTAGATTAGATTGCTGCACAACATTATCACAAATACTGTAGCGAGTTAAACATGTATACTAGGTGTAGTTAACTACCTGGACTGTTGTCATTCTTTATTTGGAGATTCAATGGTAGCTTTCTTTAGTTGAATGTTGAGCCATCTAGTAGTTGATTGTTACAAATTTGTTTCCCACAGGTTCACCTGGAAAGACAATCCTTTTTTTTTTAAAAAAAAAGAACATTATAGTAAAGTTTTACTTTATACATGTATTGATATATGCATTTCATATCTTTCAACTCAACCCTCCGTTTACATGTCTCTAGCTGTTGCGAAGGAAAGTCATTACTAGATACCATCGGGCATCGACATTGATTGCTACAGTTGAAAATCATGCTTATGAACTCAAGCTTGTTCTCAGTGATTTCTCATGTTTTGTGGAAGGCATTATGCTGGCTAATCTTAGAATATTTCTTTTGTGCAGAACAATGTGAAAAGGATAGGGCTCGTGTTCTTGTGCACTGCATGTTAGGTAAAAACAGGTAGGAGTTGATTATCAATTTTGCACCTACACCTTTTTACAGTTTCCCTTAACTATTCTTTCTTTTGTGTGTGTGCTTTATCCTATTCTCCTCAATTCTCTTTGTTCTTCCGCAAGCAGTTTTCCCCAATTAAGGTGTAAATGTGAAACTTGTGTTCTTTTCTCCAGCTTCCTTTCAGGAACTTGGTAACATTTAGTGCTACTACATGATATTTTCTGGACTGCCTTTCAACTGGTTGTACTTGCAGAAACCACCATTTGGTCTACTTAAGGTTTTTATATGTAGATCTCATGGACATGCTTTTTTGATAGGTCGGCAGCAATTGTAATTGCTTATTTGATGAAAAGTAAAGGGTGGAACCTTGCACAAAGCCTTCAGTGGGCGAAAGAGCGAAGACCTTCTGTCGACCTAACTCAAGGTCACACTGCTATCTTTACAAGGATTTCTTCTCCTACTTTTTTCAGTTGAAAAGCTATAATATTAAGCTTGTAATTCTACATTTCAGAGAAATGCAAATATTTGAGATGACCAACCCTGGTATGTGTATAGTTGAAGAGGTCGGGTAGTTAATCTTGATTTACTGTCATATAAAAAAATAGGGATGGAAAAAAACTGCACAACATTGCTGCATCATTGGCGGAATAAATTGTGACCAAGCTAATAGAGATCACTCATTCTGAGTACAAGCATAGTGACTTCTAGATTTAAAAGCTCAGAACCCGTTAATTTTTGTGCGAGTGAGTTGCAAGTTTGGCATATTAGTCACTTTGTAATAAATGTTTCAATCTTCCTTTTTTCCTTTAATTTCAGTTAGATTTTTAGTTATTTTGATTACCAGAACTCTGCTAACATTGAGTCACACAGCTTGTCCCTCTTCACTTGGGTTGTGACTGCTCATTGAAACTGATTTTAATAAAAAAGTTTACTCGTAGCTTTGCGTCTGTATGAAACTTCTTTTTGTTTATATTTGCAGAGGTCTACCAGCAGCTACAGGAGTACGAGCAGAAGATCTTTGTGTCACTTCAGAACCAGCCCAGCCCCATCATGCCAGCTTTCTCTTCTCCCGTGACATCCTTCAACTTTGGCTTCCCAAAGGCCAGTGATCAGATTCCTGTTCCAGCCTTCAACAATTCTAGTGCTCCTTCACTTTTCTCCCCTCCTGCTTTTGAAGTTCCTCCACAGGGATTCACTTTTGGAGCTGCTAATAATCAACA
Source organism: Solanum tarapatanum (assembly GCA_029582485.1). NCBI lineage: Eukaryota > Viridiplantae > Streptophyta > Magnoliopsida > Solanales > Solanaceae > Solanum > Solanum tarapatanum. The sequence goes on from JAJOOB010016844.1 coordinate 8,046, forward strand.
TACCGCCTCAGAAAGCCCTTTGAATGCTAATCAAAATCTCAATGGTAGCGACATTGCCATGGACGGTTCATGATACTATGACACCTTTAGCCTTGTGAAAAATCCTCAACTTCAACAAGTATTTAAGAAGGTTATGCCAGTCGCTGATGCCAATCTACCACATTTTTCAGAAGGTTGGATGTGAAGTGTGTGAAAATGCTTACAAAGTCACTAGTTGTAGAGTTTGACATGCTCAGATCTTACGGTGCCATCAAAATGGATTCGTTGTTCAGGAAATCCAAGTAATTATTGCCTAATATATATGCAATACTAAAGACTGTTTTCACGTGATCTCTTACAAACTAGATCTTCTGTAGCAACTGACTGTTGTATTATGGGAAAGGTAGGTGAGAGTTTTTGACAAGAAATGGTTTTCGTTTATATCTGAGTTAAGCAGTTGCCTTGCATGTTTGTGTTCAACTATAGTTAACATTGTGAATGCTAATGACCATTGATGGTGTCATTCCAAAAACCAAACTTTCTTTAGTTGAATCCCAGGCTAAGTTTACATTAATTGACTTTAGGTTGAGAACCATGAGATTTTAGGTTCAAATCCTAGCGAAAGCAAAAACACTTGGTGGGGTATCTTCTCATCTATCCATACCTTGATGTATAGAGTTATTCGGAACTTGTGTTGGTGGTAAGTAGTAGTATCTCGTAGAATTAATCAAGATGCATGCAAGGTGACTCAAAGGCCCCGCATGATAAAAAGAAGCTAATGTTGTGACGCTCTAAGGTTCCGTGAAGATCTACAATAGATAGAAGGGCATTATGTTCATAGAGATACATGCATGACTAATTGAGGTACACGTAAGCTGATTCGGACACCATGATTAAAAAAAAAAGGAAGCTAAGGCATAATCAAGATTTAAACTTTATAAATTTATCTTTTTGATTTGGACTTTTTTAGTAAAATTTAACACACAGGTAGGAATTAGGATATGAACTAAAAATTATTGAGTTCAGATTGACCTGTACCATATATACCTTCTTCTTCTTCTTCAAAAGTTGGATTTTTTTTCTCCATGTTGCTAAAACGAATATGGTATAATGGCATCTATGTTTATAATCACATATTAGGCAACTATAAGAAAGTAATTGCTTTATTGAGGACCCATATTTTCTCAAAGGAAATTTCTACCATTCAGTGTGGAGTATGCATAGGATGAATATCAACAAGAAAAAGCACAAGTTAGGAGAACCACACACATGCCATTCATCCACAAAAGATCAAAAGAACTTCTCAAGTTTCAACACTAATGAAACAACCAAGTGGTACTACCACTGCCGCATATTGTGGTGGAATGAATAAGATTCTTTTCCTGATCCTTAATCAGAAATTCCGAATTTGAACGATGGGAATAAAACAAGTGTTCCTTTAATGGGCCTAATGAAGTGTGCATCCTGATTAATCAGGACCCAAAAACTAATCCAAAATAAATCATCAACTGGATGATAGATCAAGAATAAACACTTTTTTGACAGCGAAAAGGGAGTCCTCATCATCATGACAATTGACAAGGATCGATTCCTTTAGGTTCCTGACATCAGGTGATAAATTAAAAAAAAAAGTGATACTACAAGAATTGGTGTCTGAGCCACACATGATATTCCTCTTCAAGAATAATTTATTTGATTTTCATTAAAAAAAAATTGGCATTGCAAACAAATGTATTTGAAGAATATTTATATCTAAACAATTATGTAGTGGCTCATTTAATATCCTTCTTAGTACTTTATCCATTAACTTATACACTTTCATGTGTTGCAGATTTTGCATGGTTTAGGTATTTATAGTATGTTATGAGGTGTAAATATACTAATCATTTTAGTATAAAAGATTATCATAAGATAATACTAATTACTTAATATGTTAGTTTCAAAAGTATTTTTGAAGAATAGCAATTTGTATTTGATTAATCAATTTGAAAAACACTTTTATTAATATTATAGAACACAAAAAAATGTTTTTGACCAGAGTCCCAAAAGTGCTTCTTGGGAAAATTACTTTCGGCTTTTAAGAAAAACAACTTCTGATCCTAGATTTTTAACTTCTGAATCACAATATTTTTGCTTAGTTCTAGATAGATTATTCTATATATAATTTTTTTTAACACAAACACAAAAACTTAGCGAGAGCTATTGAATTCTATCGAACCATTAATTATAATTGTGGCTCCGTCATACCTCAAAACCACTTGTCTTTTTTTCTTTTTAAAAGCTTATTCAAATTAAAATCACAACCCTTTAAAATAAATATTTTTTACTTCACAATAGTCTACTAGTCATGGATTAGATAATCTACAATTATTAGCTGGTTATAAATTAGTTTAATTTTCATATCATATAATTAGAAGATTCACATGAATGCTCAGCACGTTCAACACAACATATCCTTTCATTTCTTTTCCTTTTTTTCTTGTTATTTTTTCTTTTTCCTTTCCTTCCTTTTGGTATTATCTCATATACTCTAGGATCGATTTGATAATTAACTACACTGTATATATAAGATATTTTTAAATTTTTTTTTATGTACATATATAGATTTTGAATCCTTTGAACATAAGATTAAACGTTGACTCAGTGGTTGAGACTTCTGAATTCAAATCCAAAACGCTTCATTTTTATTTTTCAAACCTTCTTATTCCGCCGCTAACTCTACACGTGTATGGATGTGAGTGACTAATGCCTTAGTGTTGGTCACGTTTGTACATTGTAAAATTAAAAAAAAATGTTAGGTTGAGAGGAATACAAGGAATCCCTCTCATTCTTCACAACACAAATTGAACTCCAATAACCAAAATCATTTCAGAGAGAAAAAGAAAAAAGAAAAAAAGTTTCCAACTAATTTTTTCAACTAACTTTTCTCTCTCTCTCCCTTCAACCAAAAACTTCTCATCAATCTTGAATCCAAAAAAAAATAAAATTACATTTTTACAATCTTTTTTTTTCAAGATTTCAAGAAGTTAACAATCCTAGTGCCTCCAAATCTTGTGTTTTGTTCTGTTTGTTGATCATAATCGCGTTTTTTTTTAGTCACGAATGTGATCATTTTGGTGTTTGAATCAAGAAAACCACGTGTTATATCGAAATTTTGAAAAAAGAGAAGGTAAATAATGCCAAGCAAGTTAAAGAAGGCAATTGGTGCAGTAAAAGATCAAACAAGCATTAGTCTTGCAAAAGTTTCAAGCAATACTTCTTCAACTCTTGAAGTTGCTGTCTTAAAAGCCACAACACATGATGATGTACCTATCGATGATCGATACGTTCAAGAAGTCATCAAACTTGTCTCATCAAACAAGGCCTACGCGGCTGCCTGTGCTCGTGCCATTGGCAAACGCATAGGTAGAACGAGGAACTGGATCGTTGCCCTCAAATCATTGATGCTTGTCTTAAGAATCTTCCAAGATGGTGATCCTTACTTCCCTCGAGAGATCCTTCATGCTATGAAACGTGGAGCCAAGATCCTTAATCTTTCTAGTTTTCGCGATGATTCAAACTCTAGTCCTTGGGATTTCACAGCATTTGTTCGTACATTTGCTTTGTATCTTGATGAACGTCTGGATTGTTTCCTTACTGGAAAGCTTCAAAGAAGATACAATAATCGCGAAAGAGAGAATTCAAGTAGCCATATTTATAGGTCTACTGGTAGTAGTCGAAGAAGGGGTGATGAACCTGTTCGTGACATGAAACCAGTAATGCTGCTTGACAAGATATCATATTGGCAACGATTGATTGAAAGAGCAATAGCTACAAGACCAACAGGAGCAGCTAAGACAAATCGTCTTGTCCAAATCGCGTTGTATGCTGTTGTAACAGAGAGTTTTGATCTTTACAAAGATATCTCAGATGGTCTTGCACTTGTTCTTGATAGCTTCTTCCATTTACCATATCAATCATGTGTAAACGCCTTCCAAACTTGTGTCAAAGCTGCTAAACAATTCGAGGAGATCAGTGCGTTTTACTCTGTCTGTAAAACCATAGGCGTTGGCAGGACATCTGAATATCCAAGTGTGCAAACAATCTCAGAGGAATTGATCGAAACGTTGCAAGAGTTCCTCAAGGATCAATCTTCATTTCCAGCTCATACACAAAGCAAGCCACATTTGCTTCTTCCAGGCACCGGTGGTGGTTCCTCAAGGACCACGAGCAGCAAACGTGATAGTTATGGTTGTCAATCTGACTTTTCTATGACCACAGGAACGACTGAGCCATACTCGGAGAAGAGTACTAATACTTGTGTTGATTCGCGTTGCACATCATTAGAAGATCTAATAAGTGCAACAGAAACATGGAAGAGTCCAGCTAATATTTCGATTGATTTGGAGGCCTATTCAGATATTCAATTTGAGAAGCAGTTGCATGAAAAGGATGACACGGGGTCTACTCATTCATTGCCCGTATCAAACTCCATGGCTGATCTTGTATCCTTACCAGATTTGCAAGAATATGATGAAGACGACGAGAAAAAACAAGAAGCTGAACTTGAACAACACCACAAACAGAATCCATCATTAGATTCTACTAGTTCAGCTAAAGGATGGGAACTCGTGTTAACTGAGGCAATCCCATCAACATCCTTCAACGCACTCCCTGAGCAACAAAAACCGGATCATTTGTCAGGAAACGAAATGAGAGGGATGATAACACCATCAGCATCTTTCAACGCGTTCCCTGAACAAGGACAAGAAAATGTACCTACAAATGAAGCAGAGGTTTCTTCAAGCAATGGATGGGAACTCGTACTATTCGAAAACATTCCACAAGCACAATCAACACAACCCGTTGTCCCTAGTACCACGAACAACAACAACAACAACGTTAACAGCTTCAGTTTCACCACTTTGGATGACTTGTACCATCAGAATCAAACGCCATTTTATCCGAATAATAGCCAAAACTCACATTTCACCCATAGTACAAACAACTTTTTGTATGATCAAACTCCAGCACCTCAACACTACAATCCATTTCTACAAGACACATCAATGGAGTTGGCTATGGTCCCGGCCACGGCTGCACCTGCCCCGTTCCCAACTCTGACCACGAATTCTTCGTTTTCATTTCCAACGTCTACTGACATGTTCACATCATCAGCACCAGCACCTACATTTCAAGCAACTCCAACTTTTAGTGCTCAGAATCACACTGCAGGGCCAATGCAGAGTACTAATATGGATGACCCGTTCGCGACATTTTCGAGTAGTGATCAGATGTTTAATGGCATCAAGAATGAGCAGAATTTGATGCAAGAACAACAATTATGGTTGCAGAACCAAAACAAAATCATAGCTAAACATAGGGCTTGATTTATATACGTGTGTTAAATGAATAAATCTTGTTGTTATGTTTTACAAAATTGATTTTGTGTTAATTCACCTCCCTTTCATTACATTAATTGCATGCTTTTTCGATCGAGTTTTGTCTTTAGAAAAACATTCTTGGTGGTAAAAAATGTGAACGAAGGATCCCACTGAATTGAGTTGGTTCCATGAATCTACGAAATGGTGAGAACTCTTGATCTCGATATCGTTTACCAATTCGAAAGCTTTGTATTTGAATTGATGTCCTCTCATTGATTCCTCCTAAATTGCGCACATTGATTTATCCTAAAGATTTCATTTCAATTTGAAATAAGAATGTGTTGTAGCAAACTGAGAATTAAACTATTTAAGGGTAAAATATTGTTCTAAAGTAAGTATTCAAGTATAATGATCTCTTGTATAACTAGTATGTGAACCAAAGGACGAGTGACCCTGGTATGATTTAATTAACATTAGGTTAATATACAATGACCAAAATAAAAACAAGTACTCCCTCCGTCCCATTTTATATGAGGTACTTTGACTGAGCACAGAGTTTAAGAAAAAAAGGAAAACTTTTAAAACTTGTGGTCCAAAATGAATGATAGAAATTTGTGTGACTGTAAATCATTTCATTAAGGGTAAAATAGATATTTTATAGTTAGATTATTACTTTATATAGAAATGTGTCATTCTTTTTTAGACTGACTAAAAAGGAAAGTGAGTCATATAAATTGGGACACAGTGAGTAACAATTTGTAGACAAAATTTACCATTTTCCTACTTTTCTTTCTTTTTTGAAATTACTCACATGTCCGAAATCAAGATCTTTGACTAAAAATAGAGGTTCAATATTCATCTCACCATAAACTTTGGTAAGAAAACGTTAAAATATAACGCATCGATAGATGCTTAAACTTGACATCAACTACAAGTAAACACTTCACTTTTGTGGGTGCATATTTAGGCACCTCAACTCGTACACTTCAACTTACAAAATGATCATCTAGGAGATTTTACTCGTTGGTTCAATTGGTCTCCATGGAGCATCTAGACACTTTCAAAATTTATACGTCACATCAACATCGAGTGTCCACGAGACACTGTAATAACGGATTGAGGTATCTATGTATGCACACCCAGAATTGGAGCGTCTTTCTATATATTATATGACAAACTTTAAACTTGATGGACCATATTGGACTTTTTCTACTATATAAAGATAGAACCAGACCATCAATTTACATAAATTTCATTTATCTCCATTAACAGAGAGAAGAAAAAAAAAAGAGGAAAAATGTCGGGAGTAGCAGGAGGGGAGGAAGACAAGAAGCCCGCCGGCGATCAGTCTGGGCACATCAATCTCAAAGTCAAAAGCCAGGTTTTTCTTATCATCTTATTAGGGTTCTCTTCTATCGCTGTATAATTTAATTAGGGTTTTGTCGATGAAGAAAACGATTGTTGGAGTAGGATTTTCAGAGTAGCATAAGAATAATCATATGAATCTTTTCAATTTTGAATAAAATTGGGTCAAATAGAGAGGAATAGATGCATATAATTGAGCTGATTAGCTTTTGGGTTGAGGGGTTGTTGATTAACAACAATAACAACAGTGTAATCTCACTTTAGGGAGGGTCTGGCGAGGGTTAAGTGTATGAAAGATCTTATCTTTACCTTGGAGGTAGTGTTGATTGATTGATTTGAATGAATGAATGGTTGATTATGCTTATTTACACTGTTTTAAGGTTAGTGATATTCCTTTGCTACTTCTTTCCTTGGCTAATGGAAAAAATTCTTCTTTTTTACTCACAAAATGTGGTTTGGGAAGGGTAAAGTGTACATAGACCTTACTTTACATTGGAGGTAGTGTTGATTGATTCATTGATATGAATGAATGGTTGATTATGCTTATTTACACTGCATTAAGGTTAGCGATATTCCCTTGCTACTTCTTTCCTTGGCTAATGGGAAAAAATCCTTCTTTTTACCTGCAAAGTGTGGTCTGGGAAGGGTAAAGTGTATGAAGACCTTACCTTTACCTTGGAGGTACTGTTGATTGATTGATTGATTTGAATGAATGGCTGATTATGCTTATTTACACTGCATTAAGGTGTAAATTACTTTTATTCCATGAATTGCGTGGCTATATTGTTTAAGAAAATCTTTAACACTCATTTGAGTATTATTAACTTAACTTGCTTTCGTGTAAAAACTAGAAATTTGGATGTTCCCCTATTCCAAGCCTGGGTGGGAAGAGTTGCAGTTGTGTTGATGGAAGGTAGCAGGTACTAGTGGAATATATAGAAAAGAAATCAGAAATTTGGAAGGAAAAAACTTAGGAGTTGTTTGGTAGGGTGTATTATATAGGGTGTATAAGAATATCTTTGTACTAAATGTTAGTACGATGTTTGGTTGTAAATTTTAGTCTGGCATGCATTAGTATATATACACCCTATTTAGTACTATTCTTACACACAGTAAACCATAAACAATACGCAGTACTATTCCTATTTTAATATACCATGTTCAGTTAATACAACAAACTAAACAATCGATAAAAAATAATACCAGCATAACTAACCTCAAAATAACTAATCTCAACATTACTAATACATCCTGTTTAGTGCTATTCTTATACACCCTCCCAAACGACCCCTTTATTTCTAACTGGTTATACATCCCATAGTGTGATGGGCCCATCCCATACAGTTTATCAGATTACAAGTTTCCTAAGAACTCTGCTACTTCTAACCCCCCCCCCCCCCCCCCCACCCCCCAAATCTTGTT
>JAJOOB010016845.1:0-33266 GCA_029582485.1 Solanum tarapatanum
AGAGGACTCAAAGACCTTTCATAGGATAGGTAATGGCCCACCTAATTCATTTTGAGCTAAGAGATATGACCATTTAAAGTTGACCCTTACAACTCACTAGTTCAAATGACTAGTTTTCGGACGTCACGGTCATTTCTCATCATTTCATCAAGTTCTCAACTCCAAACTCACATGTGAGGCTCTAGTTTCACTAATTCGTTTTTTTTTTCTTTTAGGGTCGTTACATCTGGTTTCACTGGAAATGGTGTTGGGTTGTTTGGTTCGACTGGTGGTTTCCAAGGGTTGTTCGGTGGGTTTGGTTTTAGGTGGGTCTGGCAATGGGTGGTTGCTCTGTCTTTTGTTGTTCATGGGTCTGGAGGTAGCGAGCAAAAAAGGGGAAAATGGATTGGGGTTGTTTCTGGTTGATTGGGGGAAGAGAGAATAAGGGCCGATAGTGGTGGTGGACTGATGGAGCTTTGAGGTCTGGTCGGAGAAGAAGAGAACAGAGTTGGTTTCTAGTTGTGTTGGCGTGGTGGAGTTCGTCAGAAATGGCGAAATAAGATTAGACAGAAGGGGGTCTAGTGGGGAACCTTGTCACCAGAGAAGGAAGACAAAAAATAGGGGTTGAGTTTGCCGGAGTTTGACCGGAATCTGGGGTGGTGGTGACCTAAATAATGAAAAGTAAAACTCTTTATGAATAAGAATCTGAAAATCTACAATCATAATCTAAAAATATTTCACCACTCTTTAACCTAATGAGCAAACTATTTTTTAAATAGAGAATTGAAAACTATGAATAGTACAATGCCACTATATTAAAATCGTTGGTCAAAATCACCCATTAATAAAATATCTGTGTATGAAATATTATCCATATCAGAATGAATTTCTGAACGGTGCAAAATACCAAAATGACTATTAACAAATGTAACAGATAAAATGAATATACTAATGACATGTAAAAATGTAAGTTAACAGAAATAATGATTTTATTAAAATGAACAAATATTTAAACGTATTCAACCGGCTCTGACAAAATAATATAAACAGAATTAACCGATAAAAATCTTAATACTTTGAGAATAAGAATAATTGTTAACAAATTGCATTAAAATGGAAAAACATGTATTTTGAACTATTAAAAAAAATACTTAAAAAGTATCAGCTTTAGAAATATTAGACCAAAATTTGGTGTCAACAACAAGTCCTAAATAAAAAGGAAACAAAATAAGGAAATAAGATGTCTGGAACGTGACTTCAGTCGACAACTCGACCTACGAACCGTGGGTCGACCTACGATCCGTAGGTCCACTTCCGTGGCTCCATACATAGGATATTTCATTAGGTACTGGAACTTCAACTCCCTGAACCCATATGACAGCTGTGCAGGGCGGCCCGTGGGTCGACCTACGGTCCGTCAGTTGCTCCGTAGTTCCATACTTAGTTAGAATTCCCTGATGCTCCATCTACACCTTCCTAATGATGGACCGTCAAAGGACCTATGGTCCGTAGGTCACTCCGTAGGTGGCTTCTTCTGCAAAATTTCATCTTTCATCTCCATCAATTGCATTCCAAGCTTATTTCCTGCAAATATAATGCAAAACACATCATTTCTAATACAATATAGCCCTAGACACACACAACTTCTAAGTAAAATGCATCAAAAAAATTGTAAACTCATGGTACATCATGGATCAAACCCTTGGCAAAATCCGCAACGAAACCTCAAGAACTTGACGAAATCTTGACCTTTCTCCTCTTTTCTCCTCTTTTCTCCTCTTGGACCTTTTTCCAAAATCCTAGCGTGAATTTTGATTGCGTAAATTGAACCAATTCAGTTTAGACCCCTAATTAATTACTAAAAATGAAATAAATCTGATAGGGTAAGGAAAAAACCAAAAATACTCCTCTTAAATCTGGGTAACTTTCCTTATTTAAGACAGCCCGACTTCAAATGGGCATATCTCCCTCATACGAGCTCAAAAATTAGCAAACTCGGTGGCGTTAGAAAGAGGATTCGAAGAAATTTCATTTGATATTTTTTAGGCCACGTAACTCATCCTGTACTGAAAGTTATGATCGTTTGAAGTTGATCCAAAACTCATACTTAACATATCTTGCCAAAATTTCCAACTTTTATTCTTTCCAAAAATAGTTGTTTTTAATTCTAGTTCATCCAAATACCGAGGTGTTACACATTTAGTAAGGACTATTCTAAGAAAATGAGGGAAAAAAAATACGACATTAATAATTTTAGGGTCATTTTTAACATATACATGATACGACATACTTCTATTTGTTGTTGTTCGAGGCTTATAAGTCTCTTCTTTAACGTCTGATGTTGATTTTTATAACTTCTTGGATTTTAGAAAATTTCTTTATTTCTAACAAACTATTTCCGTGAAAATTTTCTTAGACTTCTTTCTGATACTTAAAATCTCTCTATGACTCATAATTTGTATAACAAAAATAAAAAAAATATAGCACTTAAAGATTTCAGAGGAACACTTTCCTTTAAGATAAAATTTTCTTTACAATGTAGTATATGTATCGAAAATAAGAATATTACCAAATGCTCATATGTAAACTTAATAAAATAGTTCAATCCCGTGCGAAACACGAATAATTTACCTAGTTAGATATTGTATATGATAGATTCTTTTAGTCATTTGTCAAATTGATTAATGAAAAAAAAATTTAAAAAAATAATTTTCTAAATCATAAAAAGTAAACACACTACTTTATCTATATCTAGTTTTATTATAGATATAGGTGTCACATGAATAGTTAGGCATTGATGCAATCAAAAATGACAATTTAAACCTTTCCATTATTTTATAAAGATTTCAAGTAGAAATATTTAAGTTTAAGAAACAAATAGCAATTTCAGAAATTTAATTATGAAGAAGAAGCAAATTAATTGATCATATATCCCAGTTTCATTATTGACATTTTGAAAATTTTCTCTTTTATTTTTTGTTGTTTTTCTTATTTATCTAAGTTTTTGTTTTATTATTAATCCTATTATTTTTCGTTTCCATAATTTTATTTAATTTATGTATTTCTATCTCTCTTTTAGATACCTTCCGAAATCATTTTCGATTTAACATTTTCCTCACATTCCTTTTCAATTATTTATTTTTATTTAATCTTTTCAGTAGCTTTCCTTTAAGATAATCAAGTCAGTTCACGTTTTCGCGTCTACTAATTTTAAGGAAAATTTCATATTAAATTTTTTGTTAGTTAACTTTTTTCTTATATTTTTTATGATATAAAATTAATATTGATAATAATAATACTAATTGAATATCTTCCGTTTCTATATCTATGATTTATTTTAGCCTATGAAGACCACATGTCAATAAGTTAAAGTGCATCGAAGAATATGCTCTAATATTTCTCAAGAGTTCTTAGGTTGATTAAAATTTCAATTAGTATTCGATCTTGTTTTTATAATTTTATACAATATTTTCAAATCTATCTTTCATTGTTCGTACGCATTTTGTTATGTTTGTACCCTCCTCGCGAATAAACATATTAAATCAAATAATATTATCCCCTTGTTCATCAAATTAAAATAGTTTCAAAATATTTGTTGAGGTTCAACTAAGATCTGTTACAATTTTCGATAATTACTTTTTTCATTTATATATTATATCTCTTCGTGTTTTTCTTTTTCTTTTTAATATTCATATTCCTCGAAAGTTTATTCTTCTCTTTAGTAATGAATTAACTCTTTTTCACCTTTCACTAATCTTAGCTTGTGAAATATTTATAAATTACTTTCTATTTTCTCGAATCTTTACTACAATTATAATATACCACCTATTTTATTTATATAAAATGAATAGATTGGGAGATATGTAGCCTCAATCATACAAAGAATATAAAGTATTCAAATAAAGTAAAATCAAAGTATTTATATGTATAAATTCATATTCCTTTAAATGTATTTATATTTTAGTTAATATTTCAAAATTATTCTAAAAGGTAAACATTAACAAAAATTGTGGAATTTTTGAATTCTCGAAATTGATTTCATTATTCATAACTTTACATAAGAACAGAAGAATTAAATTCACTTTTGTGAAGAAAAAAACATATACAAAGTTGAAACAAGAAAACAAAATCTTGAAAAAATAATGAACAAAACGATTCAAGTATTCACGGTTAAAAATAATTTACCTGAAATTTCAAAAATATTATTTAGTGTAAGAATATATTAAAGTAAATAAATAAATAAAAAATTGTAAAAGTACCAAGGAAAATGATCTTAAACTCTAATATTTAATTGTATAACTTACATAAATCCCATAGTGTAAAGACATAAATTACATTCTATCCCTACTCTTTTTCAATTTACAAAAATCCCTGAAAATCAATGATATCCGGTTACATAGCAAACAAGCTGGATACACTAAATCTGATACATTAAAACAAATTCAGTTACACTTTTAAAGGAAAGAGAATATAAAATTGATTGTGAGTTCCCCAAATTACGCTAATCTAGTTGATTTCAATCTCTTCCAAATCTTAAAAAAGATTCAATCAAATCAAAATTTAAATTTTCTTCTTTCAGTTCTCTTTCAAATCCATCCACCTTCAATTCAAAATTCAAATTTTCTTCTTTCAATTCTTACCCAAATCGTAATAGATTAAAAAAGTCGAAAACAATAGCTGATACGTGATGAATACATTCAAGAATCTGGGAAAACAAGGTGAGTTATGAACTGTACATAAGTGATGGATTTCAAATTTCTTCCCCCAATTCATCGAAGATCCTTTCAATTTTGATTCAAAATTATCAAAAAATAATAATTGAGAAGATACATCATAAATATTTTGATTTTGCTAAGACAATGAAGAATCTGAAGAAAAAAGAAGATTTGACATTCAAGAATATGGAAAAAATATGAGCCTCGATTTGCAATGTATAAAATAGATAAGAATTTTAATTTCATAGTAAAATAAATCTGACAATCGAAGGTATGAAATTACATATATTGGGTTGTTAATTTAATTTTTTTTGTTTGTGTTTTCAAGATGACTATACAATCGTGATACATTAGTATTTATGTATCTTGTATAAATTGATAAGTACTATATTCCTATTAATTAGATACATTAAATAAGTAATTTTACATTTAAAGTGTTTGCTTAGAGATCAACAAATTATTGTGTGATATGTAGTATTAATTTAAATTATTGTATCATGATCAAATATTTAGCATGATACATTACTATTTTGGTATCTTGTTGTGTTTGTGAAATACTACACTTTATAAATGATACATTGTACAAGTAATTTGTTGTAAAAGCATCAAAATGTTCAAGAATGAGGGTATGTATCAGATTATAGTTATATTTTACACCTAATATTAAGTATAAGTTAGTTGTTTGTTTGTTTGTGATTGATTCATAGAAATTGGAACTTTTTCTTTTTAGGATAGATTTTTAAAATCTGATACAAAATCTATTATCAAACGCTCACTTAATTCAAAAATTTTGATATAAAAAACTTGCAATTATATAATAAAAGATGTCCCCCAGAAACATGGAACAAGAAAGAAAATATATGTAATGAGTTATACTATTAAATTCATTGATCGGAAAGAGAAAAGATTTGAAATTCAAAAATAGATAAATGAAAGTAACTGTGGAGAGATTTTTGGAGTGAAAAAAAGGAAGGAAAATCATGGGTAGGAGATTTTAAATTAATGTATCCAGAAAAATGAATGATGGGAGCAAAAAAAGGGATTTTTTCATATTTTTTTAAATGGTAGGGAAAATAAGAAAATATGATAATAAATTATGTGTAGTTAGGTAATTTTTCCTATTTAATTTGTACACATGGCCAACATCACTATACCATTGAAGATTAATGGACAAAATAGAAATGGAGGGGATCCTTTCCTTATGTTCATCAAACTTAAACTTAAATCTTCAAATATTTTCATATGCTCATCTTATCTTCCACTATAAACAATACAAAATTATTTACAAAAAATATGCATAGAATAATAAGTATAGTAAAATAACCAATAATAAGGAAAAAAGCAACGCAAAAAAAGGATAAGAAAGAACACTATAAATATCATGACCCAAAAATGGACGTGATGACACTCGTCTTATCCCACCAAGACAAGTCAGCCTAAAACCTGTCTTGACCCAGAAGTACCACCTAAACGCAACATGACATACAAGACCCCGAGAGGCCTCATATAAGCCACTTAGCTTTCATAGTAAAGATAATAGAAAATCGATAAAATTTAAAACATTTTCAACAACATCAAAGTTTCATAAAATGAAGCGGAAGTCTCATACAATTGTCTCAAAACCATCTAATGCAAAGAGTCCTTGGGACACAACCCGTACAATATTGTTCGAAACATAAAATGAAAGAACATAAGGAAATGGTGGCCAAATCCTCGAATACTATGAGGACTCACTAATCTTCAAGTCTTGCCTCTACTAAGATCCTAGCAACGGGGATAAGAGTCGGGAAAGCCGAACCCTACATTTGGATAAGAAATATAGGCAAGAGTATACGTTAGTACAAGAATGTACTAAATAGGATAGCTTGCATAAACATAAACATAAGGGTTAGACAATAAAAGTCATAAGCATAATCAATGCACATAATAGATAATATCAATATGTAAGGAATACATCACATGACACGGGTATTCACCTCCACATCATTCTATATAGAATCATGGGTATTCGCCTCCATGTCCTTTCATAATATGACACGAGTATTCGCCTCAACATATTTCTAAATAAGATATGGGTATTCATCTCCATATATTTCAATAAGGGATCATGGCTATTTGCATCCATGTCCAACATTAGGGAATACGTGTAACACCCCAGGCTAGATAGAGGAAAGCCTATAAAATTTCAGCAGTTACAACTGCCATCCTCGAGGACCCAACCACGGGCTGTGGGTCAAGCCACGAACTGTAGGTGGGACCGTGGAGAGGGCCACCCAAAATTTTCCAGGCCATGGACCACGATGGGACTTACGGACCGTAGGTGGGTCCACGGTCCGTGGTCCAGGGGTCTGTTATTTGGCCAAAACTCTCGGACCACCAACCACGGACGTGTAGGATGGGCCGTAGGTCCACCCATGGTCCGTCGATGGTGAGTTGTGGCTCAGTGCTGGCAGTTAAGTTTCAGGGGTAGTTGGGTCTTTTCCTAATTAAATAATTCCTATGCTATGTCGTTTTGCCTATATTTAGAACCCCCTATATAAGTCTTTTTACCCCCAAATTCACCCTATTTAATTCATTCTTCTAAATTCCCCAAAAGAAATCAAATCTCCTCCCAAATATTCTCTTTCTAGAACTTAAAGAAGAAAAAGAGGATTCAACCTATGGTTTCAAGCTAAGGGTTCAATTTCTCCATTAAAGGCTAGCATTTGGACTTGAGGTATGGTAGTTTTCATCCATGAATCTCACTCATTCATGGAGTCCCAAATTCCTCTAATTTAAAGGTAGAATTCCCCAATCACCATGGGTTCTTTTGATTATTGATCTTAATGATTTAATTACATTTAAATATGCATGAATTGATAATTTATAATTCTTTTATGATGTTTCCCCTATGAACCCATGCAAACCCCCACGTTTTTCAAATTGTGATCTCATAATGTGGGTTGTTGATTATGAAAGAGGAGATTTATGATCTAAAGCATGAAGTAATAGAATTACATGAATTTATGATAAAATCCCTATCTAATGCTTGAATTCTAGATTTGGTGATTGAAAGCAAGCTTTGAACCTTGAAAGGGCAAAGTATGAGTTTATGCATGATCTTGTGAATACTATGTAAATGTTTTAAGGGTTCTTTGAGAGTGAAGTGCCAATGTTGTTGTTGTTATTGTTGTTGTGTTGTTGAAAGGTTATTCTCATAAAATACTTGCAACCATGATGTGAAAGGTTTTCTCACATAGAAAGGATTCTTAGGTTGAAAGGCTATTCTCACCTAATTGAATCAATGAACAAGAACTATCCCAATGAACTAGGTTGGATTGACAAGATGTCATGTCTTTACATGGATGATGAGAATAAATAAGAAAATACCATTCCGTGAGAATTATGCTTAGCACCGAGTGGATATTGACATTGAGATGAAAACTCTCGCTTAGTAGAGGCCGGGTTTCTAGATGAATTCTCATGAGATGGAAGCTCTCCCGTTCGTAGAGGCTGGGTTTCTAGTAGCAATCTCCTTATCCCTTAACTATGTCCCCTCATAGGTTGATTAGCTAGTGGATCCACTTAAGCTAGAAGTTCATGGTTCTACCTTAGACAAGTATAACAACCATTTTTGGTGCGGGAGACACCGGGTGATCATGTTTTAACTCACATGGTCTCTATGTCGGTTAAGGCTAATTCTTCCACAACAAGACTAAAACTGAAATAAGGTTACTCAAGGAGTATCTCATATATGTTCAAAGGCTTAAAGATTATTTAGCTTGCATTGACCATGATGTTATGAATTATGTTTTCTAACCTTCTTATATCATGTTTTACTTGGTCAATTGCAAGTCATGAACTAAAATGTCCTTCTTAGCATGTTTTAAGTGTTTTTATGCACAACTATCATACTTGGAACATTGTTTGTACTAACACAAACTCTTGTCTACATTTTTCCCAAATGTAGGGTCCAGCAGACAGGGTTCCCCTTTTAGTGGCTACAGCTTGGACTTGATTCTTCCCCGAGCTTGGTGCATCCTCATGGTTTGAGGACGGATTACTCTCATTTTAGTTTCTCTTTTGTATTTCCTTTTTGGACATGATGTGTCGGCGAGACCCAATTTTATTCGAATGTAATAGATGGCTATGATGATACATTAGTTTAGACTTCTGCTTTTCTATAAAACTGTTTTGGTCTTATATGATTGTTTTACTCTTTATTTTATAGTTCCTATGTTATGAAAGCTAAGTGGTTTGTATGGAGTCTTTCAGGGTTCTATACGCCATGTTAAATCTAGGGGGGTACCCCTGGGTCGTGAAAAACTTGGTAATCAGAGCACAAGGTTTAGAATTGTCCTAGGATGTCTCATAAGCCACGTCTAGTAGAGTCTTGTTCATGAGTGTGAAGCGTGATACATTTATAAATGAGAGGCTATAGGATGATTAGGAAACTCCACTTCTTTCATTACTCTAAAGTCGTGCCATAGAGTTTAACTCTATTAAGTTTGTCTCCTAATCCTTGATCATTGGTGACATGGACATCTCCCGTCTCATGGTACATGCATAACAAATTTAAGTGGAGAAACTTAAAGAGAGGTCTAGAGAGGTAAAAAGGGCTAAGACCGGTGATGGTAATTTCTCACATGCTAGATCCGATGGACATGGTCATCCTAAGTTTCGTCAAGGGTTTTCCAGTTAAGGTTCCTCCAATGCTCCACCTTAGTTTAACAAGGATAGGGTGTCTAACCCTAAACCTCAAGTAGGTAATGGATGTGGTTCTTCTTCGGCTACGACTACTTGTGCCAAGTGTGGGAAGAAGCATGTTGGTAAGTGCCTAGCCGATACTGATTGTTGCTTTAGTTGCGGGAAGAATGGTCACAAAATGAGAGATGCCTGCGGCAAAAGGGAGAGAAGGCAAGCAAGTTCGTCCTAGCGGGTCAAATTCCAATTTTCCTAAGCAAAACCGCATCCATGCTCTCCAAACTCGAGGTGACCAAGAGAGTTCTCCGAATGTAGTTACGGGTATGTTAAAAAAATTTCAACTCAATGTATATGCTCTGCTTGATCCCGGTGCTACTTTATCTTTTGTGACACCATATGTGGCCAGGATGTTTGACATGCTCCTCGATATGTTGTTGGAACCTTTTTTTGTCTCTACTCCTGTTGGTGATTCTGTGGTGGCTAAGAGGGTCTATAGAAAGTATCCCATTTCCTTATCCCATAGAGTTACTCTTGTTGACTTGGTAGACTTGACATGTTAGACTTTGATGTAATTCTTGGGATGGATTTGTTGCATTCTTGCTATGCTTTCATAGATTCTAGGACTCAAGTAGTAAAATTTCAGTTTCCACATGAGCCTATCCTTGAGTGGAAGGGGGGAAATTCTATGCCCAAGGGACAATTTATCTCTTGTCTAAAAGCTAGGAAGATGATTTCGAAGGGTTGCATTTATCATCTAAACAGTTCTTATATCACATTTTACTCGGTCAATTGCATGTTATGAAATAAAATGTCCTTCTTAGCATGTTTTAAGTGTTTTTATGCATAACTATCATACTTGGTACATTGTTTGAAGGTTAAGGGTAATCACCTCTTGCCTCATCTATTTGTTAGCATTTAAGTCTAGATTCATTTTAGGTGAGCAATCATTTCAACCTAGAATCATTCATGTGAGAAAGCCTTTAACATTCATACTTCAGCAATTCATGTGAAAACTATCCCTTCCACAACAATTACATCAATAATCAACAATTCATACCATAAGCTTTACTGTCAAAGCACTACATCTCATAATCATCATCTATGCTTCACTCTCAAAGAAATTCTAATGTATCTCATCAATCCTCTAAGAATACATCTAAACCTACAAATTCTCCTTTCATGGATGAAACCCATTTATATCAAATTCATCTTAAAAACATGGGTAAAGAATGGGTACATATAAATTTATCCTAAAAACATATAATCCTATCAATTCAATCATAAACAATCATAAACTAATCAATTGGATCAACATTCATTTGACCCACAACATTAGAAGAAAACCCTAACTCAAATTGGGGAGTTTCTACTTTTCAATTGGGGATTCTTAAGGGATCCATGGATAAAAGGATTCCATGGATGAATAAAGCTATCATACCTTGTTATAAAAGCCCATAAGCAATTAGAGAATGGAGTCTTGACCTTGAGCCCTAGCTTCACCTTCTTCTTCAACTTCTAGAGAGAGAAATATTTGGGGAGAAAGAACTTTGGGTTTCTTTTGGTGAATTTGAGAGAATGACTTGAGTGAACTAATTTAGGGGCTGAAATCACTTATATAGGGGTCTTAGACACAGGCAAAACGACTACTAGCAATATAAATTAATTAAAAGAAAAAACCCAACTACCCCTAAAACTTAACTACTAACCCTAACCCACAACCCTGATCGAAGACCGTGGTCTGACCGACGGTCCGTCCTGGTGGTCCGTCGCTTGGGGTCAGAAAGATGCAAATTGGGGTCTCGGACCACGGACCCTGGACATCAGACCCTGGTCTGACCGATGATCCGCTGGTCAGGCAGTGGTTCTTGATCCCTTGACTAACTTTGGACAGTTTTGGGTGCTAGTCCACAGACCCCCACCTGCGGTCCGTGGTCCTACCCCTAGGCCGTAGTTGGCACTCGTGGGTGGCAACTGCAACTTCTAAAATTTGCTATTTTGCTCTCTTTCAAATCCGGGGTGTTACATTATCTCCCTCTTTGGAACATTCGTCCTCTAATGGAATTATAGACACTTCACGAAAGAAAAGACTCAAGACTATCATCCCATCATGCATGCAATCACATCAAAATGCACATAACCATGGAGGAAATATCAACTCCAAGCTAAACATACTCAATAGATCACAAGGAACGTAGGAACTAGACCTAGCAGCCCAATATGCATGAAATTTCAATATTACTCATATTCAAGGAGGAACTACCATCTACTCTGATTCGATCCGGGTATTCAATCCCGCCGCTGAGATGCTCAGTTGACTCCTTAACCTTGATAGGAAGATGGCTTATTCAATAATTCGTGCATAAGGGTAAGGAACAAGCTAAAAGTATGCTTAACACAATCTCATGGAGCCTATATGCAATTCATACACATATATTCAAGGAGGAAATATCCACTCCGATCTAAAGCATGTTCAATAGCTCATCTCATAAAGTCTATAGATAACTCATACACAATGGACATCGATCATGAGGAGAATCAATCATATAAACTCATTTTCTCTCAAAACACAAGTTTTTCATGCACATGCATAATATGGAAATCATCTAAAATACATGACACCAAAACAAAGAGTAAACCATGAGGAATTCATTACATCAAGCTAGAGTAGGAGTATAAGGAAAAAGATGAGGACTTCGAGACATCATATCAGCCTCGACCTCCCAAGTAACACCCTCAACTAAATTATTCCTCCACAACACATTCACGAAAGAAACTTCCTTGTTTCTCAACTTCTTGACTTGCCGATCTAAAATCTCAATCGGAACTTCCTCATAAGAAAAACTTTCATCAACTCCAAACCTTCTAAGGGAACAATGAATGTCGGATCTCCAACACACTTTTTCAACATAAAGACATGGAAAACCGGATGAACGGATGCCAAATCATTAGGCAAATCAAGCTCATAAACAACCTGACCAACACGTCTCAACATTTGATATGGGCCTACATATCGAGGACTAAGCTTCCCTTTCTTACCAAACCTCATTACACCCTTCATGGGTAAGATTTTCAAGTAAACCAAATCGTGAACAGTAAACTCAAGATCTCTTCTTCTAACATCGACATAGGATTTTTGTCGACTTTTGGGTGTTCTCAACCTCTCTATAATAAGTCAGACCTTTTCCATAGCCTCAAGAACTAACTCGGGTCCTATCAAGGACACTTTACCTACCTCAAACCAACCTATAGGAGATCTACACCTCCTACCATAGAGAGCCTCAAATGGAGCCATACCAATACTTGAATGGTAACTATTGTTATAGGCAAACTCAATCAATGGCAAGTGATCATTCCAATTTCCCTTGAAATCGATGACACATGCTCTCAACATATCTTCCAATGTTTAGATAGTTCGCTCTGCTTGCCCATCAGTTTGTGGATGAAAAGTCATACTAAGCTTAACTTTAGTGCCAAGACCCTTTTGGAAAGATTTCCAAAACTGAGAAGTAGACTAAGTACCTCTATCGGAGATAATGGACAAGGGCACTCCATGCAACCTTACCATTTCCCTCAAATACAACTTAGCATATTCTTCCACCGTATAAGAAATTTTGACGGGAACGAAATGGGCCAATTTCGTCATTCGGTCTACTATGACCCAAATTGAATCATATTATTGCTTTGTCCGAGGCAACCCAACTATAAAGTCCATATTCAAATCTTTCCACTTCGAAGTAGGAATACTAACATCTTGGGATAAACCTCTTGGTTTCTGATGCTCAACTTTCACTTGTTGGCAGTTAGGACACTTAGCCACAAATCCTGCAATATCC
This sequence comes from Solanum tarapatanum, assembly GCA_029582485.1. Classification (NCBI taxonomy): domain Eukaryota; kingdom Viridiplantae; phylum Streptophyta; class Magnoliopsida; order Solanales; family Solanaceae; genus Solanum; species Solanum tarapatanum. Next base: position 13,211 of record JAJOOB010016845.1, read on the forward strand.
TTCTTCATCCCATTACATCAATAGACCTCCTGCAAATCTCGGTACATCTTGGTGGCTCCTGGATGAGTAGAATACCAAGAATTATAGGCTTCCGACAAGATCTGTTCTCTCAAGTGATCGACAGTCGAAACACACAAACAACTTTGATATCTTAGTACACCATCTTCCCCTTGGGAGAAAGCCTCAACTGACTTTTTAAGTACCGCTTCTTTCAATTCTACTAAGGTCGGATCAAGACATTGCTTAGCTTTCACATCCGTCACAAAAGACGATTCTGAACAATTAGAACCAGAACACCACCCTTGGTGGAGTCCATCAATCGAACACCCAATCGGGCCAATCTCATGAACCTTACGTTTCCTTGAAGCATAGGCTATAACTTTCCCATTTTGCATAAGCACACATCCTAACCCAATTATCGAAGCATCACAATAAAACAACAAAACCATCTGTCTCTTCTGGTAAAGTCCACACTGGAGTGGAAGTAAGTCTATCTTTCAATTCTTGAAAACTCTTCTCACACATTTCGAGCCATATGAACTTGGCCTTCTTCTGAGTCAAAGCAGTCAATGGAGAGGCAATGAAAGAAAACCCCTCAACAAATCTTCTGTAATAACCATCCAAACCCAAGAAACTTCTAATATCTGAAGGAGTTAGAGGTCTAGGCCAACTCTTGACCGCATCCGTCTTCTTAGGATCTACCTCAATACGCTTACTTAAAACAATATGGCCAAGAAAAGCTACGGACCTTAGCCAAAACTCACACTTGCTAAACTTTGCAAAGAGTTGTTGGTCTTTGAGAATTTACAACACAATCCTCAAATGATTGGTGTGGTCGTCCTCACTTTTCAAATAAATCAATATATCATGAATGAACACAATTATGAACATATCAAGGTATTGTCTAAACACATGATTCATCAAATCCATAAATCTCACTGGAGCATTAGTAAAAACAAACCACATCACCAAAAATTCATAATGTTCATACCAGGTTCTGAAAGCTGTTTTTGAAATATCTTTCTCTTTCACACTCAATTGATGATAACCTGACCTAAGGTCAATCTTAGAGAAGTAACTCACTCCTTGGAGTTGGTCAAGCAAATCATCTATTCTCGAAAGAGGATACTTATTCTTAATGGTCACCTTATTCAATTGCCGATAGTCAATACACATTCAGAGTGAATGATCTTTCTTTTTAACAAACAAAACTAGAGCACCCCATGGAGAGATACTCGGTCGGATGAAACCCTTATCCAACAAATCTTTCAACTGCTCCTTTAATTCCTTAAGTTCTACCAGAACTATTCTATAAGGAGGAATAGAAATAAGTTGCGTATCTAGAAGAATGTCAATACCAAAATTTATTTCCCTTTTTGGAGGAATACCGAGTAAATCATCTGGGAACACTTCCGGATACTCATTGACGAGAGGTACTGACTCAAGAATAGGGGTCTCAGATATCCCTCACCCTAACTAGATGGTACGTACAACCCTTAGAAATCACCTCCTAGCTTTAAGACAAGAGATAAACTGACACATACAACCCTTAGAAATCATCCTCTTAGCTTTAAGACAAGAGATAAACTGACTCTTAGGCATAGAATTTCCCCCCTTCAATTATAGGATAGGCTCATTCTGAAACTGAAATTTGACTACATGAGTTCTACAATCAATAGAAGCATAACAAGAGTGCAACCAATCCATACCAAGAATAACATCAAAATCTAGCATTTCAAGCTCTAATAAATCAACAAGAGTAAATCTATTGGATAAGGAGAAGGGACACTAACTATAGACCCTCTCAGCCATCACAGAATCACCAACAGGAGTAGAGACAGGAAAAAGATCTAACAACACATCAACAATACATCAGGGAGCACATCAAACCTCATAGCCACATATGGCGTCACAAAAGACAAGGTAGCACCGGGATCAAGTAAACCATAAACATCAAGTTGAAAGACTTTCAACATACTGGTAACCACATCGGGAGAATCCTATTGTTCACCACGAGTCTGAAGTGCATAAAACCTATTTTACTTGGGAGTAGTAGTACCCGACCCACTTGGACCAGATGAAGGATATGGTTGAGCCCTACGACAATTATCTCTCTCGTTCTTAGCAACTGAAGGACGATGCGTTATCTTGTGATCCATCTTACCATAACCAAACCAAGCATTGGAACCCGTTAGACATTCACCCACATGCTTTCTTCCACACTTACCACAATCTGGCACTATAACCCCACTACCATATTTTTGACGCTTAGGGCTAGACACCCTCTCTTTGTTGAACTTAGGAGCATTAGAGGAACCTTGCCCGAAAAACCTTCGTCGGTACTTAGGATGACCATGTCCATCAGACCTAGCATAAGAAAAGTTGCCATCACTGGTTCTAGGCCTCTTGTTCTCCCTAGATGTCTTAAGTTTCTCCTCTTCAATCTGTTGAGCATGAGTCATAGGACGAGCAATATCCATGTCATGAACAAGCATATCTATATGACATTCTTTCAATACCAATTCGAACACACCTGAAACGAACTTACTCATCCTTGCCCTAGAGTCGCCAACTATAGAAGGAGCATATTTTGACAATTGAGTAAACCTCAAAGCATATTCCTTCACACTCATATTTACTTGTCGAAGATTAATGAACTCAACCACTTTTGCCTCTCTCATCTCAAGAGGGAAGAACCTATCAAGAAAAGTGGACTTAAACCTTTCCCATTCTAGGAGACCCGCATCTACCGGTCTTGCCTCCTTCCATTAGTTAAGCCAAATTTGAGCAACCCCCTTAAGTTGTAAGTGGCCTATTCCGCTTTCTCTACCGGAGTCAATTCCATGATAGTCAAGATCTTGTAAACCTCGTCAATGAACTCTTGAGGATCTTTCTCAACCTTAGAATCATAGAATTCCAGAGGATTCATCCTAGTGGAGTCCCTCACTCTAGATGCCACCGTACTCATATTTGGGTTCATGGGGTTCACAATCTCACTATTGGCTTAGGCCGTCACGGCTTTAGCCAACACTTGAAAAGCAGTCCTAAACTCCGCATTAGTCACTTGCTCGGCCAAAGGGTCAACCAGAGCTAGAGGAGGATCTCCTTGACCAATCTCTTATCCCTCAGTCCTTTTAGCAAAAGCTTTTCGAGTAGTCGTATCCTATAGACCATCAGATAAGGATTAGGATAAAGACCTTACAGAGTTAAAATCTATCGCACGACTTAGAATAATGAAAAAGTGAAGTTTTCTAAACATCTTGTAGCCTCTCATTCATAAATGTGGCATGTTTCACTCTCATGAAAAAGACTTTACTAGACGTGGTGAAGAGACATCCTAGAACCTTTCTAAACCTTGTGATCTGATACCAAGTTTGTCATGACCCAGGGGTACCCCCTAGATGTAACATATCATACAAGACCCCGAGAGGCCTCATATAAGCCACTTAGCTTTCATAGTCAAGATAATAGAAAATCGGTAAAATTTAAAACATTTTCAACAACATCAAAGTTTCATAAAATGAAGCAGAAGTCTCATACAATTGTCTCAAAACCATCTAATGCAAAGATTTATTGGGACATAACCCATACAATAATATTCGAAACATAAAATGAAAGAACATACGGAAATGGTGGCCAAATCCTCGAATGATATGAGGACTCACCAATCTTCAAGTCTTGCCTCTACTAAGATCTTAGCCACAGGGATGAGAGTCGGGAACACCAGACCGTACATTTGGAAAAGAAATGTAGGCAAGAGTATGCGTTAGTACAAGAATGTACTAAATAGGATAGCTTACATAAACATAAGGGTTAGACAATATAATTTATAAGCATAATCAATGCACCTAATAGATAATATCAACATGTAAGGAATACTTCTCAAGTAACCTCAAAGCATACTTAGCCAAGACATGGGTAATCCTCCACTAGTCTTACTCGTCATAGAAGGCAACCTTAGAAATCATCATCTATTATTCTCATCTTTAGATTATCTTTTATAGACATGGGGAATCACCTCCTTGCCTTTCTATAAAGGCTAATGGGTAGTCGCCTCTTGCCTAACATAAAGGCTAATGGGTAGTCGCCTCTTTTATTACTTATGTGGCCATAGGTACTCGCCTCCATGTCCATCTTATGGGTTCATGGGTATTTTCCTCTATGCCCAACATCATATGACATGAGTATTAGCCTCCACATCATTCTATAAGGAATCATGTGTATTCGCCACCATGTCCTTTCATCATAAGACACAAGTATTCGCCTCCATATCTTTCTAAATCAGATATGAGTCTTTGCCTCCACATATTTCAATAAGGGATCATGGGTATTTGCATCCATGTCCAACATTAGGGAATAAGGGTAGTCGCCTCTTACTCTTCTCAATAGAATATGGGATATCGCCTTATATCCTTCTCATTTAAAGGTCGAGGGTAATCACCTCTTGCCTCATCTATTTGTTAGCATTTTAGTGTAGATTCATTTTAGGTGAACAATCCTTTCAACCTGGAATCATTCAATGTGAGAAAGCCTTTCTCATTCATACTTAAGCAATTCATGTGGGAACTATCCTTTCCACAACAATTACATCAATAATCAACAATTTATATCAAAAGCTTTACTCTCAAATCACTACATCTCATAATCATCATCTATACTTCACTCTCAAAGAAATTATAAGGTATCTCATCAATCCTATAAGATTACATCTAAACCCATAAATTCTCCTTTCATGGATCAAACCCATTTATATCAAATTCATCTTAGAAACATGGGTAAGCATGGGTACAAGTAAATTCATCCTAAAAACATGTAATCCTATTAATTCAATCATAAAAAATCATAACCCAATCAATTGGATCAACATTCATCAAGACCCACAACATTTGAAGAAAACCCTAACTCAAATTGGGGAGTTTCTACTTTTCAATTGGGGATTCTTAAGGGCTTCAGGAAGAAAGTATTCCAAGGATGAATAAAATTATCATACCTTGTTATCAAATCCCACAAGAAATTGGAGAATGGAGGCTTGACCTTGAGCCCTAGCTTCACCTTCTTCTTCAACTTCTAGAAAGAGAAATATTTGGGGAGGAAGAACTTTGGGTTTCTTTTGGTGAATTTGAGAGAATGACTTGAATGAACTAATTTAGGGGTTGAAATAACTTATATAAGGGTCTTAGACATAGGCAAAATGACATACTATCAATATAAATTAATTTTAAAAAAACAAACTCAATTACCCCTAAAACTTAATTGCCGACCCTAACACACGACCCTGACCGAGGACTGTGGTCTGACCAACGGTCCGTCCTGGTGATCTGTCGCTTAGGGTCAGATAGTTGGAAATTTGGGTCTTGGACCACGGACCGTGATCTGACTGACAGTCCGTTGATCAGGCTGTGGTTCTTAGTCCCTTGACCAACTTTGGACGGTTTTGGATGCTAGTCCACAGACCCCCACCTCCAGTCTATGGTCCTACCCACGGATCGTGGTTAGCCCTCGTGGCTGGCAACTGCAACTTCTAAAATTTGCTATTTTTCCCTCTTTCGAATCTGGGGTGTTACAAAGCCCAACCATTTTTATAAAGTGAGGAAATAAAACAAAATTAGAAGTTTAATAACCATAACTAATGCAAATAACAGGTCAACTTAACAAAATCCCCAAAATCTTATTGTCACGCGCACAAGCTTCTAATGTATTCAGAAGAATTGAAAGAAAAACACAAGTCATAAATAATATTGTCTATAAAGAAGACCAAAGTCATAAGTAGGAGTAAAAATGACCGCTGAGATGAGAAACAACTTGTCACGACCCGAGCCTACACCCCAGACGTGACAAGGCGTATAAGAATCTAAAAATCCTCATAGAATTCATAACATAAGAACATAGGGAAAAAGTGCAAAATTTAAAACGTTTCTTTAAAACCATACAATCGAAGTCATTTTCATTAAAGCAAGTGGAAGTCTTTCTATACTTTGTCTCAAATTATCTAGAACCATAAGACTTACAACTTTCGGACGCAGCCCATACAACAGCTCTAAACATAATAATAAAAGACATAAAGGAACACGGTGGGTTTACCCTCGAAACTATGAGGACTCACCAAATCTTCAACTCCTTGCTCCTTAGAAACTTATCTTCCAAGAATAGAACATCAAGTCCAAACCCTACACTTTGTAGAAAAATAGAAGAAATATAGGTTAGCACAATTAATGTACTAAGTATGAGAGCCATGCAAAAATCATGCTTAAAAAGGACATTTTGGCTTAAAACCATGCTATATTCCAATTTTTGAGTAACGTCATGAACATAAGTATAAGAGGCATAAGATACAACATAATCAACATATAAGCCATTTCATCACATTAAAGCCTTCACCTTATGTAATCCTAAGATATACTTGTGCAATGTATGAATAGTGTCCTATATCACCATCAATACTAAGTACCACTTTGAGGCCACCAAGAGTGAACTTACCATTCTTCCTTTTCATCTTTAGATAATACTCACACATAAGGAACATAAACATTTCATAAGTCATGACAAGGAAAGTAACTCATAATACAATCCAAGTAAGACATGCATTAATACATTAAGCATTTAAGTCAACATTCTCATTAACTTCATTAAGAGCACATTCATTCATTAGACCTTAAGACATTGGAGAATCACACCATGGCCCTGTCAAAGCCTACCCATGCAATGTATGGATGGCATCCCATACTACAACCCACACTTCATAGAACTTCTCAAGTAACCATAGCATGTATCTCACATGATGGGAATAAGCATTAACCGATATGGACCATGAGCGCTAAATCATGAAATCCGGTGTCATGACCCACACCGTAAAGAGTAGGTCTACTTGCCTAGGGTAGAACCGGTAACATTTTATCTTAGGTGGATCCACTGGCTAATATCCTATGTGGGCACATATTTATGGGATAAGAAAGATGTTCATTGAAACCTTGCCTAAACGTGGAGAGAGCTTCCATTTTACCAAATCCACTCGATGCTTAGCCTCCATTCCCATAGAGTATTTCATTACTTTAACATTATCACACGTTAGAGGGTGCCATTGGCCTACCGACCCAAAGTACATTGATTAACACATGAAAGGGCGCCATAAGCTTACCGATTCAAGGTACATGATTAGGAAAGCTCATTGAATCATCATGAAAGAGTGTCATAAGCCTATTGATTCAAGGTTCATCATTAACATTCATGGAAGAGTGCCATAAGCCTACCGATCCCAAAGTTCATGAATATCATTTATAGGTGGGTGTCATAAGCCTATCGATCCCAAATTTCACTATTAACATGCATGGAAGGGTGCCATTAGCCTACCGATCCAAGAAACATCATTAAATTAGGTCATAGACTCATCATGCAAGGGCTACCAACATTAGGTCTACCGATTCAAGACAAAGCCTAGAATACTTCATTAATAATTTATGAAAGGGCTACCGACATTAGGTCAACCGATTTGAGGTTTATCATTACATTCATTTATACAAGAAGAGGATGACTAAGCCTACCAATTCAAGATACTTCAATCAACATTACTTTCATTTACACAAGAAGAGGATGCCTAAGCCTACCAATTCAAGATGTAACATCACATTATAGAAACCCTTCACATTCTATCATCATCATTCATAAGTGTTAATTGAGGATATACTTTCAATCAAAACACAATTGCATTTTAAACATGATCATGACACTTTCATTGAGATCACACACATATACTTCATATCATGATCATACATAAATCCTTCATGAAATTGCTCTCCAAGGCTATGAATCAATCTCAACCCAAACATCTATAATACTACATTAGATAAGTGGAATATCTTGATTCAATAACTAATTCAATATAGAGATAAACAATTCAACATACATCCTTAATCATTCAACCCAAATCACAATTCACAATTTAGTACTTTGGGGGTAACATGGGTTCATAGGAAAAATTCACCATAATTCATCACATATAAACCTTGAAAATTTATGGAATTAAACCCACGCTTAGATTGAAACCCAAGCTTTTTGGGGGGTGTTTGGAAACTTGAAATCATCTTTTGAGAGGGCTCCTTCAATGAAACTTAATCAAGGGTGAAGTCTACCATACCTCTATGGAAGAAACTCCACGAAAATTGAGTGAGAAAGATGAAATCTTGAGCTTGAAACCTTAACTCATTCTTCTCCAATGGTGGTTTCTAGAGAGTGAATATTTGGAGAGACAGTTTCTAATTTGATTGAGGTTTTGAGATATAATGAATTAATTAGGGGTTTAATGACATAAAATACTTTATATAGGTGAAATAAATCCATATTAAACGACCCCTAATGAAAACTAATTAAAAAGGAATTTACTTACCTACCCCTCACCTTGGCCGAGCTTACAGAAATTGGGCAGTGGTGACCCACGCCCATGACCCATGGACCGTGGGTCCACTCACGCCCCATCCTACTGGTCCATGGGTGGGGTATGCAACTTCACACTTTGGGGTCTTGACCTATGGATCCTCTCCACGAGGCGTGGATGGACCTACGGGGCGTAGGTCCCAAGTTTTTGACAGCTTTTTGGTTTTTGGCAGCTTTGGGGGTTAGACTTTAGGGTCCCCCTCAGGGACCCTTGGTCGGTCCTTGGGGGGTTGTACCTTGACGTGTAACCCCTAAACCCCTCAACCTAAGCCTGGGAAGTCATTTTACAACTTCAAACCCAATATCAAACTTAAACACACACGTGTTAGGCTCTAGTTTCACCTACTAGTTTTCCAGGTCGTTACACAAATACCTCACAAATCTCCACAGGAAGCCTCACACAAGATAAGGGTAGACAGTATCAAGAAGATCCAGGCTCATAACCTATACAAATGTAGAGGAAAGTGTTGAGTAAAAAACCACACGGTACTCAACAAGAAAACTATTAAACACCAAGAATATAAAAAATGGGTACTCTTTACACTTCAACCGAACCTCAGAAACTACAACCTTCATAAAACCATCCCAACCTAACAATTCACAATTTAAAGAGGACATAGTCCATAAAATCAATTCAGCAACTACCGATCATCAACACATAAGATCAAATTCGTCAATCACGAAATCCAAAGTAAAATACTTGTAAGTTCACAAATAATAAGGATGCACAATGCTATGAATTGCAATGCCAGGTATAGTGTATATCGAACCTAATGATACGCACCCGTTGTCTCTCAATATAAGACCCATGGTGGACATATATGTCCATGCATCCATTGCACCGTGTGACACGAACCTCGATAATAGCATCCAACGCAGCGTATGACATGTCCCTCGAATCATAATATCCACCGTGACATGCAATACATCCCTCGAAATAGTACATCTCTTTAATTTCTTATTCTTCCTCAATTCACATAACACTTTCCACAACTGTCACTCCCCGAGCCTACACCCTGGACGTGGATGGCACTAGAGAACGATTGTTGGTCCTAAGCGAACCCTTAGCCTAGCTTACTTACTCAGCGGAAGACTTAACTCATGAAGAAAAATACTTTTAAGAGTAAACTGAACTGCTCAATAAACACTTAGAATGTATTAAGATAACATTCACTGGCCAAAAGTGGCAACTCAAGTCTCAACCATTAAAACAGGAAATAGGAAACTCAAGAACTAACATCTGACTGTCTTTGAAGCCTCTAAACAACTGAGATGGATGTTGGGACAAGACCCACGATATCCTAATGAACTAATAATAAAACTGAAAGCAATAAGAGGGATCCTCCGAAAGCAAGGAGGCTCACCACAAGACTCTGAGTGCTCGATTGGATCAAAGATGCGCTGGATGTTGATCTTGGTTACCTGTGTCTGCATCATAATAAGATGCAGGCTAAATGGAATCAATACATTGAATGTACTAGTATGCAACGGGAATTCTAAAACCAGACATAAGCTGGACCTGAAGAACTTACCTAGCTCAACTCAACTCAACATAACTGACTCATTTCAATATAAAGCAGTTTAAAACAAGTGCAATATAAAGAAAAGTTGTTTAAAACATAATGTCAACTCTATATGTATGCAAAGATACCTATAACTCTAAAATGTATGTAAAAATACAATAAACTGTGTATATAAGAATACAATTACTTCTGTGGGAATTTCTCAGACCGACAACCATCACTTAAGAGCTATTGTGATGATACTGCGTTTTACCTCATGCTGTCAGGGCCGTCTTATACCTTACTGAGGGTATAGAACTTGAACTACTAAGTGGATCCACTAGTCTATGCTAAAAGGAACAAAAAGAATCATCTAAAAAGTATGACCCTTTTCTACCATGGTGGCTACATAGTTTATGGGGGTTGTGAGTTGTCTGAAGTCTCCCCCATATCGGTGCTCAATAGTACTCCTAAAATATGATACTAGCTCTTATGTTTAAAAAAATACTTCTTTCTGTGATTTGAGATAATTACTTAAAAACTTAGCTCAAAGGCTACCTTGGAAATCAAAGTTTCTCCTCTTGCTTAATTGTGAAAGCGTTTACTCTTTACTGTAAACTAGCTCAAAGGCTCTTTGGAAATCAAAGTTTCCTTACTTGTTTAAATGTGAAAAAATTTAAACTCTTTTGGAATACATAGTCCCCATATACTTTTGAAGAAATGAACTTCAACTTTATTCTTTACTGAACTCAAAACTCAAGTCTTAAAACAAAGTTAAATCATTTGTAAAAGACTTTTGGAAGACTCTATAAAATTCTCTTGACTTGGCTCTTAACTTCTTTTGATTTGACCTTTAACTGATCCTTGAATTGAATTAGGGATTCAAGGATTGAGATTTGTGATAGGAAAGATCTCATGATGTTTATGAGTGATTTTAGATAGGTAAACCTGAAAAAATGATCAAGAAATCACTGCCTGGAGGCAAGTCCACGACGCGGAGATGCATTTAATTATTTGGTCACGAAATGAATTTTGAGGCAGAACGGTCCGTGACCGCTCCGCGACGCAAAGAAAGTTTCTGCAAAAAAATGGGATAGGTCCGCAACGCGGACAGGTGCACCAAATTTGCCCAACTTTTTCCTTCTTCATTTTCCAGCCCCAATTCGCCTAAATTCGATTATTTTTCTCAATATCTCTTTAGATTCAGGTACCACAACATATACACAAGAATCTAACTGAAATAACTCTAAAATCTCAAGAAACTCCTCAATCTCATCCCAATTCAAGAACGAAAGCAATTTAAAAATACAACTCAAGAACATCAAATTCTCAATCTTTTTAGGATGAAATTACACTGAATAAAACATGTTTGGTGCGTGGGTGAAGGAATCCAACGTTGTGTGAATCTCACATACCTCGTAGGGATCACCCCTTGACAAAATCCACAAGCAATTCTTGAAGATCTTGACGATTATTGCTCATTTTCCTCTTTTCTCCTCTTATTTTTTCTCTTTTCTAAAACCCTAACTCAATATGGTAAAAGCGTAAACTGAATCCTATCAGTTTAGACCACAATTAATTACCAAAAACCAAAATTAAGTGATGGGGTATGGAAAAGACCATAATGCCCTTCAAAAACCCGGATTAGACTTTCCTTAATTGAACAACCCAACTTCCAATGGGAATATATCTCACTCATATAAACTCCGAATTGCACAAACTTGGCGGCGTTGGAAAGATAATTCCAAGATCTTTCCTACAGTATCTGGAAGAACACATAACTCTTCCTGATCTAGGAGTTATGGTCGTTTGAAGTTGACCAAAAATCCAAACTTAACATAACTTAACGAATTTCTAGATTTTTCATTCTTTCAAAAAACAACTATTTCTAATTCAAGCTCTTTCTAGTTATTTCAAAAAGTGAGGTGTTACAACATCTCCCCCGGGGAACATTCGTCCTCGAATGAGATTACTCTTATTAGGCTAAGGGGGTAACATCTAACATTCAGTTCAAACACCCAACAATCAAAATGCAAAAACAACATGCCAACTTATAAATAAATACCAAGAAAAGGATTAGTACCTTGATTTGGAATTTCCCCAGTTTCAAAGAGATGTGGATATCTCTTCTTAATATCCTCCTCAGCTTCCCAAGTAGCTTCCCCAACAAACTGGTTCCTCCAAAGATCTTTGACTGATGCTACTTCCTTGTTCCTCAACTTGCGAACTTGATGATCTAGAATCTGAACCGGAATCTCCTCATAAGATAAGCTATCCTTGATACCAATATCTTTAGTTGGTATGATAAGTGAAGGATCTCCCATGCAATTCTTCAACATGGAAATGTGAAATTCAGGATGAACCGCTGCTAACTCTTGTGGTAGCTCTAACTCATAGGCTACCTTTCCAAACTTTTTTGATATCCGGTAAGGACTAATATATCGGGGCCTAAGTTTCCCCTTCTTACCAAATCTCATAACACCCTTCATGGGTGAACCTTTCAAGTAAACCCAATCATCTACTTCAAACTCTAACTCCCTTCTCCTAACATCAGTGTAGGATTTTTGATGACTCATCACTGTTTTCAACCTCTCTTGAATGACTTTCATTTTTTCCATAGCTTGATGAACTAAGTGTGGTCCTATCAACACAACTTCACCAACTTCAAACCATCCAATATGAGATCTACATCTTCTCCCATAAAGAGCTTAATAAGGAGCCATCTGGATGCTAGAGTGGTAACTATTGTTGTAAGCAAACTCAATGAGAGGTAAGTAATCATCCCAATTACCTTTGAAATCAATCACACAATCTACCTTGATACTTCAAAACACCATCTCCCCCTTGTTCAAAATCCATCACTTTTTGCTTATGAATTCAAGCAAAAAGGATCTTGGTCTTGCTTCTCTTTTACTTCTGACACTATTGATGATTCATCTCCATTCATCACCACTACTCCTCCTTCTATGGAATCCATTAGTCGAACTCCTAGTCGTGTAAGTCTATGCACCTCTTTTGCTAACTCTTTCTTATCTTCCTCAAAATGGGTGGTACTACCCATAGATAACCTGCTCAAGGCATTAACAACAACATTAGCCTTACCTGGGTGATAAAAGAATACTCATATCATAATCCTTGAGTAATTCTAACCACCTCATCTGTTTAAGATTAAGCTCTTTCTGACTAAACACATATTGAAGACTCTTGTGATCGGTGAACACATCCACATGAACACCATAAAGATAATGGCGCCATATTTTCAAAGCAATTACTACGGCATCCAACTCTAGATCATGGGTTGGGTAATTCTTTTCATGAACTTTCAACTGTACGGAGGCATAAGCTATAACTTTTCAATTATGCATTAACACACAATCCAAACCAACTCTAGACGCATCACAATAGACAACAAAGCCTTGCGTACCTTCTGGTAAGGTCAATACTGGGGCAGTAGTCAACCTCTTTTTCAATTCCTGAAAGCTTTTCTCACAAGCTTCAGACCATTGAAACTTCACAGTTTTCTGAGTCAACTTGGTCAAAGGAGATGAAATAGACGAGAACCTCTCTACGACCCTTCTATAATAGCTAGCCAAACCCAAGAAACTCCTAATATCAGTTGGAGATGTGGGTCTAGGCCAATTCTTCACTGCCTCAAATTTTTGAGTATCCACTTTAATTCCCTCTCCATACACAATGTGGCCTAAGAATGCCACAGACTCAAGCCAAAATTTATATTTCAAGAACTTAGCATACAACTCTCAATCTTCTAGAGTCTGGAGAACTATTGTGAGATGACTATCATGATCTACTTTATTCCTCGAATAGATTAGTATGTCATCAATGAAGATGATAACAAACATATCTAAATAAGGTTTGAATACTCTATTCATAAGGTCCATGAATGATGCAAGCGCATTGGTCAAACCAAAGGACATAACCAGGAACTCATAATGACCATAACGGGTTCTAAAAGCTGTCTTCGGAGTATCACATTCCCTTACTCCTACTGATGGTAACCTGATATGAGGTTTATCTTAGAAAACCAGGTGGCACCCTAAAGTTGATTGAAAATATCATCAATCCTTTGGAGAGGATACTTGTTCTTGATGGTAACCTTGTTCAACAGATAGTAATCTATACACATCCTAAGAGAACCATCCTTTTTCCTCACAAACAAGACCGGAGCGCCCTAAGGTGAGACACTTGGTCGAATGAAACCCTTATCAATGAGATCCTTCAATTGTTCTTTAAGCTCTTTCAACTCTGCTGGAGCCATTCTATATGGCGGAATAGATATACGATAAGTGTCTAGAAGGATGTCTATACTAAAGTCTATCTTTATCTTAGGAGGGACTCTAGGAAGATCATCTTGAAAGACTTATGAAAACTCTTTTACTACTGCAACTGACTGAATAAGAGGTATATCAACACTAGAGTCATTAACTCAGACTATGTGATTATGCACACCCCTTAGATACTAACTTCCTTGCCTTAAGGTATTAAATGAAATGACCCTTAGGCACTGCTGAACTATTTTTCCACTGTAAGACTAGCTCATTTGGAAACTGGAACTTGACAACTCGAGTTCTATAATCAAGTGAGGCATAAGAGGCATGAAGCCAGTCCATACCAAGAATGACATCAACGTCTACCATGTCTAACTCAACTAAATCAGCCATGGTACTCTTGTGATTGACGGAAATGGGACAATCACGATAGACTTTCTTAGCTAGAATAGACTTACCAACATGTGTAGAAACACTGAAGGGTTCACTAAATTGCTCAGGACACCCTTCATTTGGTATGCATCTAGTTCCATCTTCTTAGTATCAGCAATGTGCATGACATCAAATACCTTTTGCATCTCCTCAATAAAGTTCTCTGGATCCTTAGTAGTGCTTCAACCAGTGAAACTTGGAGGGTTCATCCTTAAGAATTCACAGATCCTCGAAGTATCAGCCTCTTCTTGTCAAGCCCCTCTTTGTTGCCAAACCTGATTAGTCATAGCTTGATTTAGCATCCTTATTGCTTCCCTAAACTCCGCATTAGTAACTTTTCCTTGGGTTGCAATTCAGGTGCATTGGGTACCCCTTGCTCCATAACATTACGCCTAGCAGGATGACCTCTGACAGCTCTTAGTGGAGGAATGATCTGAAAACATGTGCAAGCACGAATTAGAAGAAACTTTTTAGAGATCAACTCTAATGGACAAAATTAGTGTGAAAGAAGTGAGAAAATTTCCTAATTGTTGCAGCCTCCTCATTATAGATGTGGTGCGCTTCACACCGATAACTAGGACTCTACAGACACAGCTTCATAGACTCCCTAGGACTCTTCAACTCTGGGCTCTGATACCAAGTTTGTCACACCCCGAGCCTACACCCTGGACTTAGCTGACACTCTATTACCATTGTTGGCCCCAAGCGAACCCTTGGCCTAACTTACTTAACGGAAGACTTAACTGATAAAGAAAAATACTTTTAAGAGTAAACTGAACTGCTCAATAAACACTTAGAATGTATCAAGATAACATTCACCGGCCAAAAGTGGCAACTCAAGTCTCAACCATTAAAATAAGAAATAGAAAACTCAAGAACTAACATCTGATTGTCTATGAAGCCTCTAAAAATTGAGATGGATGTCGGGACAAGACCCATGACATCTTTATGAACTAATAATAAATTGAAATCAATAAAAGGGATCCTTCGGAAGCAAGGAGGCTCACCACAACACTCTGAGTGCTCAACTGGATCAACGATGTGTTGGATGCTGATCTTGGTTACCTGTGTCTGCATTATAATAAGATGCAAGCCAAATGGAATCTGTACATTGAATGTACAATTATGGGAGGGGAATTCTAAAATATGACTTTAGCTTGAAAGGAACTGAAGAACTTACTTGGCTCAATTCAACTCAAAATAACTGACTCATTTCAATATAAAGCAGTTTAAAACAAGTGCAATATAAAGAAAAGTTGTTTAAAACATGATGTCAACTCTGTGTGTATGCAAAGATACATATAATTCTAAAATGTATGTAAAAATACAATAAACTGTGAATATAAGAATACAATTACTTCTGTGGGAGTTTCTCTAACCGATAACCATCACTTAATAGCTATTGTGATGGTACAACATTTTGCCTCACGCTGCCAGGGCCGTCCGATACCAAGGAGGGTATAGAACCTGAACTATTGAGTGGATCCACTAGTCTATGCTAAAAAGCACTAAAGTAATCATCTAAAAGTATGACCCTTTTCTACCCATGGTGGCTACATGGTTTATGGGGGTTGTGAGTTGTCTGAACTCTCCCCCACATCGGTGCTCAATACTACTCCCAAAATATGATACTAGCTCTTATGTTTAAAAACATACTTATTTCTGTGATTTGAGATAATTGCTCAAAGGATACCTTGGAAATCAAAGTTTCCCCTCTTACATAATTGTGAAAGCGTTTACTCTTTACTGAAAACTAGTTCAAAGGCTCTTTGGAAATCAACGTTTCCGTACTTGTTTAAATGTGAAAACATTTTAAACTTTTTGGGAATACATAGTCCCCATATACTTTTGAAGAAATGAACTTCAAATTTACTCTTTACTGAACTCAAAACTCAAGTCTTAAAACAAAGCTAAATCATTTGTAAAAGACCTTTGGAAGACTTTATGAACTTCTCTTGACTTGGCTCTTAACTTCTCTTGACTTGACTCTTAACTAATCCTTGAATTGAATTATGGGTTCAAAGATTGAGATTTGTGATAGGAAATATCTCATGATGTTTAGGAGTGATTTTAGATAGATAAACATGAGAAATGATCAAGAAATCACTACCTAGAGGCAAGTCTGCAATGTGGAGATGCATTTAATTATTTGGTCGCGAAATGAATTTTGAGGTAGAACGGTCCGTGACCGCTCCGCGACACGAAGAAACTTTCTGCAAAAATATGGGACAACTCCGTGATGCGGACAAGGGCACCAGATTTGCTCGACTTTTTCCTTCTTCGTTTTCTAGCCCCAATTTGCCTAAATTTGATTATTTTTCTCAATATCTCTTGAGATTCAAGTACCCACAACATATACACAAGAATCTAACTTTAAAAACTCTAATAATCGACTCTAAAATCTTAAGAAACTCCTCAATCTCATCCCAATTCAAGAACAAAAGCAATTTAAGAATACAACTCAAGAACATCAAATTCTCAATCTTTTTAGGAAGAAATTACACTGAATAAAACATGTTTGGCGCATGGGTTAAGGAACCCAACGCTATGTGAATCTCACATACCTCGTAGGGATCACCCCTTGACGAAATCCACAAGCGATTCTTGAAGATCTTGACTATTCTTGCTCCTTCTCCTCTTTTCTCCTCTTCTTTTTCTCTTCGCTAAAACCCAAACTCAATATGTTAAAATCGTAAACTGAATCCTATCATTTTAGACCCCAATTAATTACCAAAAAATGAAATTAATTCATAGGGTATGGAAAATATCATAATGCCCTTCAAAAACCCGGATTAGACTTTCCTTAATTGAACAACCCAACTTTCAATGGGCATATATCACTCATACAAACTCGAAATCGCGCAAACTCGGTAGCATTGGAAAGTTAATTCCTAGATATTTCCTACGGTATCTAGAAGCACACCTAACTCTGCTTGAGCTAGGAGTTATGGTCGTTTGAAGTTGACCAAAAACCCAAACTTAACATAACAAATTTCCAGATTTTTCATTCTTTCCAAAAACAACTCTTTCTAATTCTAGCTCTTTCTAGTTCTTTCAAAAAGCGAGGTGTTACAACAACTATGTCTCAAAAGCACTGCAAATGACATGTTCACATAATTAATGAAGAGATGACCATTTCCATATAAATGCAAAATTCATAACAACAAAATCATGATACAACATCAAGAATAAATCAATAAGTTTTTCCAATCATTCTCAACACATCACACATCAATATATAATCAAGTTACCTTTTATTACTTGTTTTTACTTGTTAGAATCATTCAATGTAAACAAGTCAACCCATCACCGAGTTCCATGACTCTCCAACACATACAACAAGGAAATACATAATTCTATACACTTAACAAATGTCAAAAAATCCACTTACCTCAGTTAACCAACAATTCACTCCGGGACTTGAGCCTTCCCCTTTCGTTAGGCTTCCAAATCAATAAAATCTATTCAAATAAATAACCATAATAAGATTTTGAAACTAACAACACCCATATTACAATATGTCTAGCCTAGACCAAAAAACTCACCCAAACCTAAAATCAAGTTCCTAAATCTTGATGCCAATTAACATGTCAACTCTTTCAATTTTCTCCAAATTTCAAGCCTAGTTTCAATTCCTTCAAATATCATAAATCTAATGGTATTCATATAATATTTAGTTATACCAATATTAATTTAGTACAACACGAAAATTTCCAACACTTAAACCAGTTACAGAAAATCCTTGGATTCAACTACAGAAAAGAGCAAACAATATATAAGAATAGCTAAGTCGTATTAATTAAATTGCCATACATTCCACCTCCATTACCTAATGATTTCCCATCTCGCGCAACACTTATCATTTTACTATTAATTTGAAAAGATGAGAACTGACGAAATTAAAATAAATTCTTGTCATCGAATGCCTTCAACACTATACTAGAACTAATATATAATATCACTCAATCATCCATAGGTATAAAACATAATTGAATTTTATATAATTGTACCTGAAACAATTATTTTCAATCCTATCGATGTCAAATTTGAGTTCTCCTTTCAGCCGTAAATTGTATAAAAAGAATAATCTTATCCTTTCTTTCTTTAAAATTATATTTTTATGTATAAGTTAAATGATATACGATATTAAATAAAATATGGACTTGGCCTGTTATCTACCAATTAAATTAATTGTCTAAAAAATTACATGTCAGTTAATTAACTAAAGTTAAACGAATAGTTCAAAATTCTCAAACTAATTTCACCGACTGAATAGAAATGACCCGCGACAACTATCGGAAGGGGTAAAATGGTAATTTTATGAAAATTTCCAAAAATGACCTTAAGGGTCATTATATTAACCACCACTAAAAAACATGTTAATCCTCGAACATAAAGTAAAAGAAAATACCTAAAGCCTTGAAGAGTTGAGGATATTTGACACGCATATTGAACTCTGCCTCCCAAGTCGTCTCACCAACTGAATTGTGCTTCCAATGCACCTTCACTGAAGGAATCTACTTTGTTATGAGCTTTCGTACTGTAACGTATGGTCTAAGAGTATGAAAGGTGACCTTATGTAGAGACTTTATGTGTTATGCTTGGTTGTTGTCTTCTTTGAATGACTTATAATGAAGGTGAGGTTAAGGTAGACTATGTTTACCTCTTCTCACACCTAGTGAAGAATGAATGTGAGAATGAATGAAAGAATGGAAGTTAATGCTAATGAATGAAAGTTGGGTCTATTGTAAGGATAGTCTCATAAAGTACTCCTTCTAAATGAATCGGGTTCCTAGATGAAAGGTTTTCTCATCTTTGAATCCAAGAGCTTCCTTAATGAATGTTGGGCTAGGATGGGTGCTCGTTCGTGAGTTGAGATAAGAGTACTTAGTATCTATCCTTATCCCTAAATGAATGAATGTTGGGCTAGGATGGGTTCTCCTTCGTGAGCTGAGATGAGAGTACTTAGTAGCAATCCTTATCCCTAAAGGAAATGAATGTCCAAACTCCATGGGGGAGTAATGTCTAGCACCGAGAGGATATGAAGATGGGTGGATACTCCTTCGTTAGTTGAGATGTGAGTATTTAGTAGCAACCCTTAAGATGGGTGCCCCTTCGTTAGTTGAGATGTGGGTACTTAGAAGCAATCCTTCTATCCCTTAACTATGTGCCACATAGGACTAGCTAGTAGTCTCTACCACGTAAAGGCTAAAAGAATGACCCTACCTTAGGCAAGTAGGGATCCCTCTCTGGTAAGGGTATTACCGGGATTCCATGTCAAGATCCATGGTCTATGTCGGTTAAGGCTCTTCCCCACATTAATGAATGAATGAACTAGGGTCTCTTAAGGGTGTACTACTTAGGATAGGTGGTGGAATGGGACATCACCTAGACATTGCACAAGTAGAC
>JAJOOB010016846.1:0-26116 GCA_029582485.1 Solanum tarapatanum
GATCCTGCTATTCCTATTTTCTAGAAGGGTCCTACTAAATTAAATATTACTAGTAAAATTACCCGCGCTTCGCGCGAGAATTTAATTTCACGGAATTTATAAAATAATACTTAAAAGATATAGAGCATTAAAACTAAAACACTATATTATCTTACATATAAGATTACGTAGTAACAAACGTTAATAATGTAAAGGAAAATGAAAATTATTACATCTTATCATTTAGCCTTAATAACATAAGCATAAATTATAAATTAATGATTGTAAAAATACATACCAGGATCTGTAACATAAGCAATAGTGTCAGTGAGCCACCCAACATGAGTAAAGTATACAAATATTTAATTGTGAAGAAGAAGAAGAAGAGGTTCAAAATTTTCATTGTGTTAAAATGAGCGGAAATTCCTCTATTTATAGACAACAAAGGGTAGTGTGAAAAAATATTTATTGTGCCTTATCAGAAAGGTTACAACTATTTGGAGAAGTTGCAACCTTTCAGAAAGGTCACAACCTTTCATAAAAGTCATAACTTTTCATGAAACTCGCAACTCTTCATTAAAATCACAACTTTCATAAAAGTCTCAACTTTTCATAAAAGTCACAACTTTTCATTAAAGTCGCAACTTTTCATAAAAGGGAAGGCTTATTTTGTAAATAAATAAATTTAAAGGGAATTCTGGTTTGTGATGGCGCCACGTAGGCAGACCTAAGGTTCTTTTATATATATATATATATTTTCTCCAGGCGGGTCCTATTAATCCCATTTTCCAAGAGTTCTTGCTACAATAAATACCATTTTCATAGAGAGTCATGCAAATCCAATTTTTCAAGACGGTACTGCTAAACTAAATCTTGTTTTCCAACAGGTCCTGCTACATCCAATCTTCCAACATACCCTGCTACATTCCATTTCCAAGAGGGTTCTACAAAGCTAAATCCCATATTTCACGAGGATCTGCTAAATCTCATTTTCCAAGAGAGTTCTGCTAGTTCAATTTTTCAAGTGGGTGATGCTAAACTAAATCTCATTTTCTAGGATGGTTCTACTATTCTAAAATTCAAGGAGTGTCTTGTTAAAAAAAATTCCATTTTTCAAGATCTCATTTTCCATGAGGTTCTTGCTAAACTAAATCTCATTTCCCACGAGGGTCTGCTAAACTAAATATCACTTTCCATGAGGTCCTACTTATTCTATTTTCTAGAATAGTCCTGCTAAATTAAATTACATTTTTAAAAAATGGTTATGCTAAATTACATCCTATTTTCCAAGAAGGTCCTGCTAACTCTCTTTTTTCAAGAGGGTTCAACTAAATTAAATCTCATTTTCTAAGAGCGTCTGCATATTTAAGTCTCATTTTCCAGACTCTAGTACCTTTTTTCCTACTCGGTACTGCTAAATAGAGTCCAATTTTTCCAGGAATTCTTGGTAGATTAAACATCATGTTTCAAAAGGAACCTGCTTAATTTCATTTTTTAGGAGGGTCCTGCTAAACCCATTTTTCAAGAGGGACTTGCTTCAAAAAACTTTGAGAGGAAGAACGGAATACACTCCTCACCCATGGAATATGCTTCAGATTAAGATTGAGATGAAATTTTCCATGTGGCAACAAGCCACTGAGTTCAATTTCCTTTTTGGATTCTCAGATTTTGAAAATAAAAACCAATAAAAATACTGCTAAGATATTAAATATAGGAAAAATTAAAAAACATATTTTTTCTAAATTTTCTATTTCCTTAAAAATAAAAACAAAAGTATTATCTAATTGCAACTATTTTTTGTGGTTTTCAATTTTCTCTAGTAAAATCTACTTAAAAAAATATAATAAAATATGAAATAAATTAGCAAAATGGGAGAAGTTGGACCTTACTTTAAAATGGGATATAATTTAGTGGAACCCTCCTAATTAATAGGATTTAGTTTAACATAACTTCATGAAAATGGAGTTTACTTTCAATATCAAAAGCAATGTGGATACTTTGCTACAAAGCTCGAGTGTTGTTCAAAGTCTCATACATAATCTAAGCACCATCTTTTATTCATATTAACAATTTTTTTCTTACTTAAACTGGGGAAAATTGTTATATTTTTAGTTTGCTTTGATCTCAGGAACCACTCTAGGAAATAATAAGGGCAATCCACATTTCATTCTTAAGATCTCAACTGAAGAACAAAGTCAACTTTCAATATCTAGTAGCAGGAGCCCGCTTGGAGAAGATGAGAAAACAAGATGAATGATTGGGACTTTTTGTCTAGCCATATATGTAAAAATGAGCAAACAAGATGAATGCGGTTGCAAAGGGTTAGCAAAATATCAAGTTTCAAAAAGCTAAAGAAATACTCGCCAACCAATTAGGCGAGTCATCGAAGTCATTCAGCGGGCTATATAGTGCTCGTCGAAAGTAACAGAACATCACAACAATAAATCAGAACAAATTGGCAAGACAAAATACGATTTCGCGAGTTACCAAACCTAATCAGCAGTTCTTGCCGAATGTTAGAGAAAAATTAGAAAAAATTAGGCTTCACAATGGCGATACTAAGGCTGTTCGGCGAGTCGCCGAGTCAACTTAGCGAGAACAAGTGTATTGCCAAAAGTTACAGAACAAAATAGAAACATTTCAGGGAAAAAAGGCGATAAAAGGAGTTAGTCAGCGAACCATGATTTCACGTATTAGGACACTACTTCCAGTTTAAGTTCCAATGATTGTGAGTAGTAACATAACCCAACTAGTGAGGTGGGGTCGAGTCCCAAGGGAGCGATTCGTAATTGAGAATCAATAGAAAAGCAAAATGTGTTCAAGTCAATCATAGATATAAACATTTAAGAGTAAAAACATGATAAATTGAAGGGTGACACAAGTGTCAATTATCGAAGGGGGTTTGTAATTAATTATCAACTAAAATGAAGACTAAAAATGAAAATACGAATATGGAGACGGGATTCTTGGGATGCGAGAGGATTATGGGCCAAGATAAACAACCGAGTGATTGCTATTGATAGTGAATCGCTGTAAATTGGTAACTAAGCTTGACTATAGTGGGCGTAAACTTTCTCTCAAACAAATTACCCCGAATCAACTCAGTTTCTCTCGAACACTGATAAGTGGCAATGAAGCACAACCTTCGCCTTAGTCAATTCACTCTCTCGAGCTGAATGTGTGGGAGAGGGTTTAGGATTCACTCTGTCGAGCGGAACCCACGACAACCTAATAACCACAGACTATCGATTCAGTAGTTTTGGTTTTAAAACCTCTCTCTCGAGCAACCCAAAAACACGTAGATAAAAATGTATTTGCAACTACAACCCTATTAAATTCAAACACTACTACTGAATGAAATTACCTTTAAACAACAAATGAACTATCAATTAGAAATACCCAGCAGTAAATTAAACCCATATTTCACATAATCACACCTAACGAATTAGGGTTTTAGCTAGACATAGTAAAGAGATAGAAATCAATACCGAAAAGTGTTTCCATCAAGTGGGTACGATTGCTATTGTCTTTACACATGTCTAAGATGAAGAATCTTCAATACCCACTTCCTATTGCTTGGAAATAGAAATCCTCAAATCTTCAAAGCTAAGGAACAATGTCTCCAAAAACTGAATAATAATGTTTGATATTCTAAAATTGCATAAAATTCGATATTGATTGCATACTAAATTAAAAATTCAAACAAGTATTTAGAGTTGTCAAAAAGTGTTCTACGAAGGACCACTCGGCGCAGTTAGTTAGGATCGTGGATCCAGTCAGTGATTCGCCCTTTGGTCTATTTCATTGCCTTTCTACATTGTCCTTCAGCAAATTCAAGTTCTGTAACTTAAGGCAATATAACACTACATCGCGAAACCGTTCGATGACTCACTAACTGCTCATTTGTCCCACCGACTCAATTTTATCCTTCAGAGCTTGACACACTGGAACATTGGGCGAGATCATAGCCATTCGACGACTCGCCGAATGGTTTACGCGATCCTCAAGCCGTCTTTACTTCGTTCTTTCAACTGCCTTGTTTCTTTTTGCCCATGCTCTGTCTCTAACTTCAAATACCCGAAACTCAAGGATTTACATCAGTTATTGAGCCAAAATATGCATTCGAGGACACTAAATATAACAAAATAAAACCACAAAAGAGTCCATATCGTTGACTCATCAAAACCCCCAACTTAAACTTTTACTTGTCGTCAAGTAAAACTCAAAGTTCAGCAGTTAAAAAAGGATGTCTCGAACAGTGCTACACAAGACTCAATCATGAATGCACACAAATAGACTCAACTTACTCGTGCAAGGATCAATTGTGCACTCAAAGATTCATGTTGTGACTTACCATGACCAAAGAATCTCAAGCTCACTATACTTGCTTCAAATGTAAGTTCAAGCTCAACAAAGGTATTCAAATGCCCTCACACAAAGGATGATTCCATAGTCACTCAAAGGTTCAATCATTTAAAGTTATGGAATCAAGATCAACACTCTCACTCACAAAGGTAAACACAATGCATGATTTCACCCATATGTTCGCCATTATTTTCCAATTGACTTTTGCTTCGGCTCATTCAAGATCAAAAAGGTCTTTTCAAGGCTTGTAATGGGACTGAGTGAAAAGATATGGTCATTTAAGCTTATAGTCTGAAATCCTCATGAAATGTGATGTGAACAACACCTTCATTCCTTTTCTTTATCATTTCCATTCAAGCTCAAGAGTCGCTTCTTATTCACCTTCTATGGATCGTTGGCAACCCCATTTTCTTTGTATTTTCACAACTTTATTCCACAACCTTTCTTTATTTTTCTTTTTCTCTCTTTTTTATATGGAAGGGTTCCATTTTTCTCAAAACATGGGCAAAAGGGACTTCTGTGCATTTTCTTGATTTACCTTCTCTTTTCACCACACCCCCAACTTAGGATTTTGGCCTAAGTTGGCTATTCAAAGAAACCACAAATCATGAGGATCGTAGGTAATAGGTAATGAAAGCTATCAATTTCATCAAGTTTCTTTCAAGAAAAAGGTTAAGGCTCAAGGGTGTTCGAAAAGAGTTCACACACTCACAAGGTAGGCAAAAAAAAGAAGGTATAATGTCAAATTGATTCACACTCTTTAACTCACCTAAGATCATCTGAAGAAATTGCATTACTTTAGTCAATGGGACAAACGAAGCAAATTCTAGGTGCCATCACACGTGGTTCATGGTAAGCTAATCACACAAGGCATTGACAACAATATCAAACAAGACTTCACACTTTCGCTAGTGTGCAATGTTCATCACAAGAGACTCAATTCGATACTTGTCTAGTCAAAACGAGATGCAAAGAGTTCACATATTGTCTATGCAACTTCAATTGGCCTCATCGTAGCCGCACATTCATTTTTGTTCGATTATGAGCACTAATCGAGTCATCGATATTGATCAAAACCATTACTCAAACTTGCAAGAGAACAACCACATTCAACGCATACAAGAGGTGGCAAATTTTTTTGGAAGGGTCAAAAACATTTACAATTAAAAAACAAGGAGCCACAAGCTCAAGCGTCCACAAAAGAAGTGTAAAAACACAATTTTTTAGCTCAAAGCCCAAATATATAAACAAAACAAGAATCCTGAATGTCACACAAAAGGTGAGCCTCACCCCACCACAAATAACAACATTTTTCATCAAATGAAAACAAAAATATAATATCCACAAGTAGAAATAAAGAGAGACATAGAGGGAGGTAAGGAAATGATCCTGTCTACTCAGTCGTTCCATCTGTCTAGGCATCAGTGCCCGGTGCATGGACTTGGGCATCAATGCCCGGAGTCACCTCATAAGGAAAAGTAGTTTCACTAGGACCGGCCAAGGATTTATCCGCCAAAGAAGCCGGCATAGCTGCATCTACCATGGCATCATCAGTTTCATTGAGACCCTCATATGTAGCTTCTTCAGCCACCTCTACCATATCCTCATCCGTCTCTGTCTCAGATTCGGAATCAACAGTCTCCTCAACTCTAATCTCATATCTGGTGGTAGCTAGAGGCATAAGTGGTACATCTGGCATCTCCACAATCCCAAAAATCATGGACATATCGGTGGACTTCAGATGATCTACATCGCTCCTCAATGCAGCAATAGCGGCCTTTAAAGCCATCACCTCCTTTGTGGCCTCTTGGTCACGCTCACACACCGCTATCCTAGCCGCAAGGGCATCAATGGTACCGCTCAATGGTGTCACAACATCATCCTGAATCATGCCCAGAATGGTGGTTTCGAGTCTGGCAGCCTGACGATCAACAAATTGGGCCAGCTGTTTTATCCGGAGTAATTAAGCCTGGGTGATCGTAGTCCGGGAAATGACAGTAGCAGCAGGTCTAGGAGGCAGTGCAGCAGCAGAAGAGTTGGGAACATCAGAAGGAGTAGCAGTAAAGGCCGATGAGTCGGAGTAGGCAAAGATGCTTCTGCACGTATGAAGTCTGTGTCCACAATCGGAGAAGGGTCCACTGGGGCTGCTTTCTGCCTCTTCTCTGCCTGATCCTTAAGATATTCAGCGTCGATCCTATGGATATCAGTGGAGGATGTGGTAATCACTTCCACATCCTTGTTTGCATCTCTAGGTAACCGATCCTGTCTACACAGCTCGGTGATCAATATCGGGAAAGGAAGTGAGGTTTGGTGCTTCTTTGCACACATGAGAATATCTGAAGCAATGATCATTCCCAAATTTAGCTGAGTTTTATCAATAATGTGACCTAGACAGGCTGCTTTGGCTTGTGAGTGAATAGACTCGTTTTGGGATGGCATAATCGTTTTGCTGATGAAACCAAACCAATACCAAGATCCCACGTTGAGGTCCTTCTTTTTAATAGCAGCACCAACCTCCAGCCACTTGGGGGTGTCGTCTGAGATCAGTGGAGCTAACCACCTATTCATTTTGTCTAGCATTTTATTCCTAATCATGTGCTATAAGTCATCATCAATGTTATCAGGATGATCTAGGATAGAATCAATAAGGGCATTGTCACACTTGACCTTCTTTCCCTGGATGACTACGTAGTCAACCAGTTTGAATGTTGCTGCTTGCTTCTTCCTCTGTGGTATCAAGGTCCCATAAGAAGTATAGAACTCTTGGACCCAATTTGGAATATATGGGCCACGGGGTTTGGTGAAGATCTAAAAATCATGATACTTGAGGTAACTCATAATTTCAGGGTACCTATCAATCACTACATCCGTGGACATACGCTATTCCTCAATAATCGTCCTCAGCCCTTCAGTCTTCAATCTGTTCATGGACTTGGGGGGAGGAACCTGAACTGGTGGTGCAAGGACCACTGCTTTCTCCAGAGCTGGAGGAGGAGGGGAAACTTGAGGAGTTTAGATCCTAGATGGATAATTCAACCTTTTAGATCGCAGCCCTTCCCTTGGAGCTGTTACAAGCTCATCCTGATCCGACACTATAGTTTGAGGCTCTTGAATCTCACTCTCACTTTCAGAGGTGGTGAGGTAAGTGTCATAAATGCCGTCACTATCAGAGCTTGCCTCCGGTGACGCAGGTGCATTGACTTTACCATTGCATTTCCCACCAGTTGTGGTGAGTTTTGTGGCCTTTCCCCTGGATGCAAGTGCATCCTCGTTTTGTGTAATCCCTTATGCTTTCCTTCGTGGTGGCATGTTTCTTCCTGCAACTTTAGATCTATCTATGTCTACAAAACATCAGGAAAAAGTTACAAACATTTCAGTTACAATAACAGAAACACAATTGCACACAGACTAACTGTACAAGTCGGTGAGTTGCCGAATTGTTTGGGCGAGCTAGGTCGGGCTTGCTGAAAGGATTGGCTCAAAATTCTTGGCAAGTCAGCGCAGTGAAGGGCCTTTCGGTGAATCACCAACAGCTTTCGGTGAGCAAGAATTAGCTCACCGAAAGTTATAGTGCAAAAGGGTTTAGGGGTCCAGACAAAGGGCGATTAAGAAGGCTTTCGGTGAGTCGCCGAGTGCCATTGGCGACCTCATGCTTCTCGCCGAAAGTTACAAAACTCAACAACCCATAAGACATGAAATTCAAGGAGAGATGGGGACATTAGGCGAACCTTCGAGTGGTTTGGCTAGCTCGACCCAGCTCGCCAAACGACCAATGTACCTAATTTCAACCCAACTTCTTGAATTCAACCCCGCAACCCCTTAAATCAAAATCAAAACATGCACAACTCAAATTCAAACGAGACCCATAACACCCATTTCCCTGGGATACTCAAACTTCTCCCGATTTTTCCAAATTGACGACCTTATCCCTTCAGAACGTAGTCACCCGCACTATCAGTAGGCAAATTACGTCGTTTGGCGAAAATACGGGATACTCAGACTTCACCCAACTAAACTTACCAACATGCAAGTACAACCCCACAAAATTTACTTCATTTTAGAGCATAAAAAGATGGGAATTCAACATTCAAAACATTACGGGCAGGATAATCAAATTACAAGTAGGCATTCAAACGTTCTAATCCTATTGGAGAGGCCTCGCACACATCAACAACATAATATTGCTTGCATAAGAGTACAAATTACTAAAAATAAATGTGGGATTCGAAAAACAAACCTTAAATGCCGATTAAACCAAGATTGTAATGCTAAGCGGCAAAGTAATCCAATTACGAGCACCAATCAATCAACTAACTACTTATAGAATGCTGAAATATTGAAAATACTAAGTAGGTGCAAGTTTGGGAAGATGAGAAGTGAGGGAAAATGAAAGATTTTGAAATTTAAACCTTTGGTCTTTTAATAAACCGTCCAGTTCTCGCCCATTTGCCGAGGTTAGTGGTGATTGCTTAACCATTTGGCGGAACGCCAATTGGTCTCTTACCTCTTCGAGTTTTACAGGACTTCAGTTGATGTGGTAGTCCAAATGCCGATATAGATCGCGATCACCGACTTGACCGACAAGTCGCTAGTAATTTCCTAGGCTCGCTAAGTTTTACAGACTCCACCTAAATGCTGTCTTTGAGTCCAACGGCGGTTGAGGTCGGGGTTACCGACCTCTTCGACGATTCACCGACCGGACTTTATCTCACATATCTCAACTTTTCAAACATTTCCCACACTTTAACATGCACAATCAACACACCATTATTCTAAAATAACAATTTAAAGTGATAAAACCTTGGGTTGCCTCCCAAGAAGTGCCTTAGTTAACGTCGTGACACGACTCAAGTCCTTACTCAAACTCTATTATTAGGGTTGGCCCTAGTGTCTATTGGTAATCAATAGTTTATCACGTTCAAAAGGATTCCCCGAGTAAGAATCCTCAGATGATCACTTATTCCTTGAATAAATAGAATGACTAAAAATTCAAAGAAAGGTTTTGCTTCTGGACAAAATACAAATAGGGATTGAAAGAAAAGAATCGTTCGATTTAGAAATTAAAATTCTTTGTTTGAAATTTTTTTGGAGCCCGGACACGAGGTCTGAATATTGAGTATGAATAATAGTTCAAATATATCTTAATCTATTTCATGTTCCACATATTCGAATAAATATTTGACGAAGTAGAACCATCTCTATCAAGATAATATACCCATTCTCTGTACTATCAATAGGATCAATTATAACAAGTCACACACTCATACTAGGGAGATACAAAAACAAAGAAATTCCATGATCGAACTACCAAAAGAAAATAGAACGGACTATAAATTGGAGCTCTAAATGATTCATTTTAGACTCAAAAGAACGGACTTTGCGGTCCTAATAGATCTAATTCATTGAAATCCCATCCAATAAAGTAGAAGAATTATAAATCTCTAAAATAATAGATAGAAATACCGCAAATAAGGCCATTGCGACACCCATCAAAGGAGTAGTTCCGCACCCAGGAGCTACTTTACCATATTTTGAATTCAATGTTTTTAATAAATCTCCTACTGCAGTTCGTCTTGGACCTGATCTAGAACTTTTCTCAATAGTTTGTGTAGACATAAATCCTAATGTAATCATTGAGATCTGATGACTTTGTATACCATTCTGTTGTAAATAAACGATCCTATCATAAATCCATTGGGTTCTTCATATTATATAAATATGATAACAATGGAAACAACAACCCTAGTCGCCATCTTTATATCTGGTTTAGTTGTAAGTTTTATTGGGTACGCCTTATATACCTCTTTTGGGGAACCTTCTCAACAACTAAGGGATCCATTCGAGGAACATGCAGATTAATTGAAGTAGTGAGCCTCCCGATATCAGGAGGCTCAGTACTTCAACTGAGATAATGAAAAAATATTTTAGCCTTTTAGTTCTTTTTAGTTGGAACTTTAGGCGGGTCTCGAAAAAAGATAGCAAAAAAAATTATCCGTAGAGTCGAGACTAAGAGGAATGTATAAACCAATGCTTCCATAGATTCAGTCGTGGTTTACAATTATAGCTTCCATACATGTTTGTTTCTTTTTATTTCCTTTTTTTGTCATCTTCCAAATAAAGAACGAACAAGAGTAAAAACGAAGTTGATTCAAATAAAGATTTCTCTGGTACCCTATGTCAATAAAAGTAAAAGAAAGAAAATAAGGGCAAAAGAAAGATACCAAAGCAATGTTGTATCAGGTTACCTGCCTTTTTGTAGTTGGATCTACAAGTTTTTGGAAAGCTCCAAATTCGACTTGAGCATCTAAATCTGGGTCAATACCATCAAAAACATCTCTGAACAAGGTTCTAGCACCATGCCAAATGTGTCCGAAGAAGAAGAGCAAAACAAATGAAGTATGCCCAAAAGTAAACCAACCCCTTGGACTGCTACGAAAAACACCATCGGATTTCAAAGTAGCACGATCTAATTCGAAAATTTCACCCATTTGAGCACGTCTAACATATTTTTTCACAGTAGCAGGATCACTATAACTGACGCCGTTGAGTTCACCGCCGTAGAACTCAATAATTACACCTACTTGTTCAACACTATACTTCGATTATACCCTTCTAAAAGGTACATCGGCTATAACAATTCCATCGCCGTCTACCAAAATGATTAGAAATGTTTCGAAAAAAGTATGCATACGATGTACAAAAAGTTCACGCCCTTCCTTATCTCTAAAGATAGGGTGTCCTCATCATCCAACCGCTTTTCCATCCCCGTTATCCATTGAACCTGCTCTGAATAATCCTCTTTTTGCCGGATTATTGCCTATGCTAATTTTTCAGGAATTTTAGACCAGGCTTCTGATAAGCTTTGATTTTCTGCTACCCCAGCACTAACTCTTCGATATATTTCTTGCTGGAAGTACCCCTGATCCCATCGATAACGAGTGGGCCCAAATAATTCAATCGGGGTAGTTGCCGAACCATACCACATAGTTCCGGCAACAACAAAAGCTACAAAAAAGACAGCAGTGATACTACTGGAAAGGACGGTTTCAATATTTCCCATAAGCAATCCTTTCTGTAGACGTTGTGGCGGATGGATGCTAACATGGAATAGACCCGCTAATATGCCCAATGTTCCTGCTGCAATATGATGAGAGGCTATTCCTGCTGGAACAAAATGATCAAAACCATCCACACCCCATGCTGGATTTACAGGTTGTACTTTTCTCGTTATTCCACAAGGATCGGACACCCATATTCCGGGACCATACAAGCCTGTTACATGAAATGCACCAAAATCAAAGAAAGCCACCCCTGATAGAAATAAATGAATTCCAAAGATCTTTGGCAAATTCAAAGAGGGTTTTCCTGTAGGTTCATCACAACATATTTCTAGATCCCGCAATTCCTATACGTGCATGGATGGTTAGGACACCTTATCTTTAGAGATAAGGAAGGGAGTGAACTTTTTGTACGTCGTATACCTACTTTTTTTTGAAATAATTCTGGTCATTTTGGTAGACTGCGATGGAATTGTTAGAGTCGATGTTCCTTTTAGAAGGGAAGAATCGAAGTATAGTGTTGAACAAGTAGATGTAACTGTTAAGTTCTACGGCGGTGAACTCAATAGCGTCAGTTATAGTGATCTTGCTACTATGAAAAAATATGCTAGACGTGCTCAACTGGGTGAAATTTTTGAATTAGATTGTGGTACTTCGAAATTTGATGGTGTTTTTCGTAGTAGTCTGAGGGGTTGGTTTACTTGGGCATGCTTCATTTGCTTAGCTCTTCTTTTTCAGACACATTTGGTATGGTGCTAGAACCTTGTTCAGAGATATTTTTGCTGGTATTAATTAAGATTTAGATGCTCAAGTCGAATTTGGAGCATTCTAAAAACTTGGAGATCCAACTACAAAAAGACAGGCAACCTGATATAACATTGCTTTGGTATCTTTCTTTCGTCCTTATTTTCTTTCTTTTACTTTTATTGACATTGGGTACCAGAGAAATCATTATTTGAATCGACTTCATTTTTACTCTTGTTCGTTCTTTATCTGGAAGATGATAAACAAAAGGAAAAAAAAAGAAACAAACAGGTATGAAAGCTATAATTGTAAACCACGATCGAATCTATGGAAGCATTGGTTTATACATTCCTCTTAGTGTTGACTCTAGGGATAATTTTTTTCACTATCTTTTTCCGAGAACCCCCTGAAGTTCCAACTAAAAAGAACTAAAAGGGTGAAATAGTTTTTCATTATCTTAATTGAAGTACTGAGCATCCCAATATCGGGAGGTTCAGTACTTCAACTAGTCTCCATGTTCCTCGAATGGATCTCTTAGTTGTTGAGAAGGTTGCCCAAAAGCAGTATATAAGGCGTACCCAGTAAAACTTACAAGTAAACCAGATATAAAGATGGAGACTAGGGTTGTTTTTTCCATTCTTATCATATTCATATTATTTCAAGAGTCCAATGGATATATGATAGGATCGTTTATTTACAACGGAATGGTATACAAAGTCAACAGATCTCAATGAATACAATAGGATATATGGCTACACAAACTACTGAGAAAAGTTCTAGATCTGGTCCAAGACGTACTGCAGTAGGAGATTTATTAAAACAATTGAATTTGAAATATGGTAATGTCGCTCCTGGGTGGGGAACTACTCCTTTGATGGGTGTCACAATTATCTCATTTGCGGTATTTCTATCTATTATTTTTTAGATTTATAATTCTTCGGTTTTATTGGATGGGATTTCAATGAATTAGATCTATAAGGACCGCAAAGTCCGTTCTTTTGTGTCCAAAATGAATCATGTAAAGCTCCGATTTATAGTCCGTTCTATTTTCTTTTGGTAGTTCGATCGTGAAATTTCGTTACTTCTCTATTTTCGGAGTATGAGTGTGTGACCTGTTATAATTGATCATATTGATAGTACAGAGAAAGAGTTTGTTATCTTGATAGAGATGGTTCTACTTCGTCAGATATTTATTGAAATATTTGGAACACGAAATAGATTAAGAAATATTTGAACTATGATTCATATTTTATATTCAGACCTCGTGTCCGGGATCCAAAACATTTTCAAACAAAGAATTTTAATTTCTACATCGAAAGATTCATTTCTTTCAACCCCTATTTATATTTTGACCAAAAGCAAAACCTTTCTTTGAATTTTTAGTCATTCTATTTATTTAGGGAATAAGTGATGACCCGAGGATTCTTACTCAAGGAATCCTTGATTTGATTTAGGTTAGGTTTTTTTATTGAATCATCATGGTTTTAGTATGAATCTGAAGTTTTAATCGATTTATAGGGTCTTAACAAGAGAATTCCCATCAATAATAAAGAAAACAAATAATAAAAGACATATTCCACAAATTCTATAAAGAAATAGGGATCAAAAGGCCCATAAGTATCAAAATAAAAATAAAGATGACTGCGCCAACTTGATATTTTGGTATTATTGCCACAAAGAGGATCTTTCGGATTTTCCAGAGTAGATGGGATCAGAACTTAATAAATTTCAAACTTTCTATTCCATATCCGTACGACTAGTATTTGGGTATTTTTTCTTGAGCTATACGAGATGAAAGTCTCATATACGGTTCTCAGAGGGGGAGTTCCACCTATCTCAATAAATTATATGATTAGTTTGAAGAACGTCTCGAGATTCAAGCAATTGCAGATGATATAACTACTAAATATGTTCCTCCCCATGTCAATATATTTTATTGTTTAGGGGGAAATACGCTTACTTGTTTTTTAGTACAAGTAGCTACTGGGTTTGCTATGACTTTTTACTATCGTCCAACCGCTACTAAAGCTTTTGCTTCTGTTCAATACATAATGTCTGAAGCCAACTTTGGTTTGTTAATTCGATCCGCCCATCGATGGTCGGCTAGTATGATGGTCCTACTGATTATCCTGTATGTATTTAGTGTGTATCTCACTGTCGAATATAAAAAACCTCGTGAATTAACTTGGGTTACAGGTGTGGTTCTGGCTGTATTAACCGTATCTTTTGGCGTAAATGGTTAATCCTCACCTCGGGACCAAATTGGCTATTGGGCAGCGAAAATAGTAACAGGTGTCCCTGACGTTATTCCTGTAATAGGATAACCTTTTGTCGAATTATTGCACGAAAGCGCTAGTGTGGGACAATCTACTTTGACTCATTTTTATAGTTTACACACTTTTGTATTGCCAGTTCTTACTGTTGTATTTATGTTAATGCACTCTCCAATGATACGTAAACAAGGTATTTCTGGGCCTTTATGGATAGAGAAAATCAAAATATATCCTAACTGTTTGTAATCAATCGTTTATCACTTGGTGTAGGAATATATAGTATTTCATTGCTACAAGTATCGATTATTGAAAATAATAAGACATGGATTTGGACATTTCCCTTTAACCATTCATGTCAACTAAACGAGGGGATTGAAGGGAATTTTGTGAAGAGAAAATGGATTATGGGAGTGTGTGACTTGAACTATTGATTGGTTTGTGTAGATATATGCCAGCCACATGGGAATTCACAACCAAATGTGTCTCTTTGATTCAATCGCCGTGTAAGCCCTATATAGAGTATATGCTGGTTCGCTTAAAGCGAATCTTTTCTATGATGCGAATCATGTTGTACATTAGCAGGCTACGTAAGATCCAGTATAAGTGAACTAGATAAAAGGGAATCTTGATTCCGTTTTATGTATTTCACTTATAAGATTTAATAGTATGTAAATGTATTCATTTTCTCTACATTGACACGATCAATACTAATATCAGAGTGAAACAAGGGATCTAAAGAAAAACAGAGGCTAGACTATATTAGTATAACAAGCAAACCTTGTATGTGTAGCTCCAAGAATTTGGAGATAAATACCAATTAGAAGGTCTGAGACGACCCAGAAAGCACTTGATCATATAATGATCTGATTGGTAAGCCTACTTGGGTCTTGAGTATTTACTTGTAAGAACGGAATTATATGTTTTGTAATGGATAGTTGCAACTCCATAAAAAAGATTTCTAGTCAAATTTTTATTATATTGAATCATTCCTATATCATATATCTAAACTTTTCAAACATTTCCCACACTTTAACATGCACAATCAACACACCATTATTCTAAAATAACAATTTAAAGTGATAAAACCTTGGGTTGCCTCCCAAGAAATGCTTTAGTTAACGTCGTGGCAAGACTCAAGTCCTTACTCAAACTCTATTATTGGGGTTGGCCCTAGTGTCTCTAGGTAACCCCAATTGTTTATTTGGGTGGAGATGAGGCAATACATGACCCATGAGAGTTTTAATTAGCTAGATAGATCTATAGTGCGGGCCAATCATGTGATTTAGCACTTCAATATTCTCCTTCATCTCTTCCAGCACTCTATCTTGCTCACTAATCTTTTGGAGAATGATTAATAGTGTATTCTCGAAACATTTACTCTCATTGTCCTTAGATCTTCTCCGCTCATGAGGGTTGTATGTATCTATCTTATCTTTTGCACTGGACTTTAATCTCTAATATTTTCATGGCCAAATCGTCCAGCTGAGTTATCCGTGCGGCCAACATGAAGTCCCTCTCTACTTCTTTGTTTGTCTAAGACATGTGATCAAGCAGTTGGGCTGCTATCACATAGTGTTGTTGTGCTATAACCCCCGGGATGAGTTGATCAGCCAACACCTTATTCCCGGGACCAAGACTTCTGTAAAAACACTCCTGGAGGACTACATCGGGGATTTCATGAGTTGGACATTGAATCAGTAGTGCTTTAAGCCTTTGCCATGACTCATCAATCCATTCACCTTCCAGTTGTTTGAAGGTTAGGATGCGATCTATGAACATCATAACTTCTAATGAAGCAAAATCTATTTGTTCGCAATTACTACTCGACATGCTCACCTCCTCTATTTCAAAATATAAGCACACAATAAAAATCGAGTAAGTAGAACTATAACTAACAAGAACAAAATTCAACTTGACTAAAAATTCTAAAGTAACACCACTCTCTGGCAGTAACACCATTTTGATTTCATGTATCAAGACACTACTTCCAGTTCAAGTGCCAACGATCGTGGGTAGTAATATAACACA
The DNA here is from genome assembly GCA_029582485.1 of Solanum tarapatanum. Lineage (NCBI taxonomy): Eukaryota > Viridiplantae > Streptophyta > Magnoliopsida > Solanales > Solanaceae > Solanum > Solanum tarapatanum. The sequence continues at coordinate 16,448 of JAJOOB010016846.1, forward strand.
ACTAGTGAGTTGGAGTCGAGTCCCAAGAGAGCGGTTTGTAATTGAGAATCAGTAGAAAATCAAAAATGTGTTCAAGTCAATCATACCTATTAACATTTATGACTAAAAACATGATAAATTGAAGGGTGACACAAGTGTCGATTATCGAAGGGGGGTTTGTAATTAATTATCAACTAAAACGACAACTAAAAACGAAAATATGAATATGGAGACCAGATTTTTCGGATGTGATAAGATTACGCGCCAAGATAAACAACTGGGTAACTGTTATTGATAGTAAATCGCTGTAAATTGGTAACTAAGCTAGGCTATAGTGGGGGTAAACATTCTCTCAAACAATTTACCCTGAATGAAATTGGTTTTTCTCGAACACCGAAAAGCAGCAATGAAGCACAACTTTCGTCTTAGTGCATTACCTCTCTTGAGCTGAATGTGTGGGAGAATGTTTAGGATTCACTCTCTTGAGCTGATCCCACGATTACCCATTAACCATAGACTAACAATTCAGTAGTTTTGGTTTTAAAACCTCTCTCTCGAGCAAGCTAAAAACATGACGATAAAATTGTATTTGGAACTACAGCCCCATTAGATTGAAACACAACTGATGAACAAAACGACCTTTAAACAACAAATGAACTATCAATTAGGAATACTCAGTAGTAAGTTCAATCCATATTCACATAATAACACCCCAAGAATTTTGGTTTTAGCTAGACATAGTAAAAAGATAAAAATAGATACCGAAAAGTGTTTCCATCAAGTGGGTACGATAGATATTGTCTCTACACACATCTAAGACGAAGAATCTTCAATACCCACTTCCAATTTATTGGAAATAAAATCCTCAACTCTTCAAAGCTAAGAAACAATGTCTCAAAAAACTGAATAATAATGTTTGATATTCTAAAATTGCATAAAATACGATATTGATTGCATAAAAACTATAAATTCAAACAAGTACTTATAGTTGTCAAAAAGTGTGCCGCAAAGGACCACTCGACGCAGTTAGTCAGGATTGTCGAACCAGTTGGCGATCTGCCCTTTGGTCAGGTTCATCGCCTTTCTGTATTGGCCTTCAGCAAATTCAAGTTCTGTAACTTTGGGCGATATAGCACTGCATCGCGGAACCATTTGCTTGACACACTGGAACATTAGGTGAGATCATAGCCATTCGGCGACTAACCTAATGGTTTAGGCGATCCTCAGGCCATCTTTTTTCTGTTGTTTCAGCTGCCTTGTTCCTTTTTAACCAATAGTGTCCATGCTTTGCCTCTAACTCCAAATACATGAAACTCAAGGATTGACATCTGTTATTGAGGCAACATATGAATTCGAGGACACTAAATCTATCAAAATAAAGCCCTAAAAGAGTCCAAATTGTGGACTCATCAAACCACTAAGTCATTCGGCGAGCTCAACTAAACTCGCCAAATGGCCTATCGTGTAGATTTTTACCCCATTCTCAATACACAACCTACAACAACCATATTCAAGCCCAATATATGCAATTCAAGTCTAACCTAAGCTATAACCTACCCTGGGGTACTCAAACTTCCCCCAATTTACCTAGATTTGACCAAACAACGCCTTTGTCCTTAAGAATGACGTTACCCAATCAAATATTTGACTAATTCGAGTTGTTTGGTAGAATTTGGGTTACTCAGGATTCACACACACAAAGCCCAACAACAAATATTTTTTGGTTTTAACCGTGCGACATAGATGGAATAGGAAAAGACCCTATAGATATATTTTAAATTAAAATGAATTAGTCGACATGGTCTATGAATCTATTCTAATTATCAACGAATTCCGCAAATTTTAGGTGGAATGGGGATTGTAATTCTTTCAACTTCTCGAGGTATAATAACAAACTAAGAGGCTTGACTAGAAGGAATAGGTGGAGAAATTTTGTTTTATATCACGTAATCCTTTATAATATGCAAATTGGATTTGAAACTTCTTATTTTAGAAAAAGAAAAAAAGGGGGGAGAGTTGTCTAATATCTTTCGCATTAGTTGATACCTCAAAGGAACTTTGTTTTATATAGATACTGCCAGGATATAGAGTAAAAATTCAAGTAAGTCCTTATGATTCAACCAAAGGGCTTATAATTTATTGACTCCACAACAAAGATTTGATGGATTAGGTTTTGAACTTCACCATTCCTTTCGTGGGAATACAATTCGAGATGAAAAATTTCAAGAAACTTATTTTCTTCCAAGAAATAAATTCAGAATTAAGGTAATGAATGATAAATATGAAATTAAGAGCTTTTGTTCGTAAAATTTGTGAAAAATATCGACTAATCCGTATGAGGGGGCGCATTATAGTAATTTGTTCCAACCCGAGACATAAACAAAGATAGGGCTAATCAGACTTGCCAGAAGAGACGATGTACAAATTAAGAATCTTCTTTGACATGAAATGGATATATCCATATATCTCTGACTCATATTTACGAGATGATAAAATATGGCAAAAGCTTTAACAAGAATTAGTTCGCGTCGGAATGGACATATTAGTTCATGTATGGGTGCACGTGGAATACTAAAAGGAGTAAACCAGATATAAAGATGGAGACTAGGGTTATTTTTTCCATTTCTTATCATATTCATATTATTTCAAGAGTCCAATGGATCTATGATAGGATCGTTTATTTACAACGAAATGGTATACAAAGTCAACAGATCTCAATGAATACAATAGGATATATGGCTACACAAACTATTGAGAACAGTTCTAGATCTGGTCCAAAACGTACTGCAGTAGGAGATTTATTAAAACAATTGAATTCAAAATATGGTAATGTCGCTCCTGGGTGGGGAACTACTCCTTTGATGGGTGTCACAATTGTCTCATTTGCGGTATTTCTATCAATTATTTTGAGATTTATAATTCTTCTGTTTTATTGGATGGGATTTCAATGAATTAGATCTATAAGGACCGCAAAGTCCGTTCTTTTGTGTCCAAAATGAATCATGTAAAGCTCCGATTTATAGTCCGTTCTATTTTCTTTTGGTAGTTCAATCGTGAAATTTCTTTACTTCTGTATTTTCGGAGTATGAGTGTGTGACCTGTTATAATTGATCAAATTGATAGTATAGAAAAAGGGTTTGTTATCTTGATAGAGATGGTTCTACTTCGTCAGATATTTATTGAAATATTTGGAACACGAAATAGATTAAGAAATATTTGAACTATGGTTCATACTTAATATTCAGACCTCGTGTTCGGGATCCAAAAAATTTTCAAACAAAGAATTTTAATTTCTACATTGAAAGATTCCTTCTTTCAACCCCTATTTATATTTTGACCAAAAGCAAAACCTTTCTTTGAATTTTTAGTCATTCTATTTATTCAAGGAATAAGTGATGACCCGAGGATTCTTACTCAGGGAATCCTTGATTTGATTTAGGTTAGGTTTTTTTAATGAATCATCGTGGTTTTAGTATGAATCTGAAGTTTTAATCGATTCATAGGGTCTTAACAAGATAATTCCTATCAATAATAAAGAAAACAAATAATAAAAGACATATTCCACAAATTCTATAAAGAAATAGGGATCAAAAGAATTCAAGAGGCCCATAAGTATCAAAATAAAGATAAAGACGACTGTGCCAACTTGATATTTTGGTATTATTGCCACAAAGAGGATCTTTCGGATTTTCCAGAGAAGATGGGATCAGAACTTAAGAAATTTCAAACTTTCTATCCCATATCCGTTGCAACTAGTATTTGGGTGTTTTTTCTTGAGCTATACGAGATGAAAGTCTCATATACGGTTCTCAGAGGGGGGATTTCCACCTATCTCAATAAAGTATATGATTGGTTCGAAGAACGTCTCGAGATTCAAGCAATTGCGGATGATATAACTACTAAATATGTTCCTCCCCATGTCAATATATTTTATTGTTTAGGGGGAATTACGCTTACTTGTTTTTTAGTATAAGTAGCTTTTGGGTTTGCTATGACTTTTTACTATCGTCCAACCGTTACTAAAGCTTTTGCTTCTGTTCAATACATAATGACTGAAGCCAACTTTGGTTGGTTAATTCGATCCGCCCATCGATGGTCGGGTAGTATGATGGTCCTAATGATTATCCTGCATGTATTTAGTGTGTATCTCACTATCGAATTTAAAAAACCTCGTGAATTAACTTGGGTTACAGGTGTGGTTCTGGCTGTATTAACCGTATCTTTTGGCGTAAATGGTTAATCCTCACCTCGGGACCAAATTGGGTATTGGGCAGTGAAAATAGTAACAGGTGTCCCTGACGTTATTCCTGTAATAGGATCACCTTTGGTCGAATTATTGCACGGAAGCACTAGTGTGGGACAATCTACTTTGACTCATTTTTATAGTTTACACACTTTTGTATTGCCGCTTCTTACTGCTGTATTTATGTTAATGCACTTTCCAATGATACGAAAACAAGGTATTTCTAGGCCTTTATAGTTAGAGAAAATCAAAATATATCCTAACTAGTTGTAATCAATCGTTTATCACTTGGTGTAGGAATGTATAGTATTTCATTGCTACAAGTATCGATTACTGAAAATAATAAGACATGGATTTGGACATTTCCCTTTAACCATTCATGTCAACTAAACGAGGGGATTAAAGGGAATTTTGTGAAGAGAAAATGGATTATGGGAGTGTGTGACATGAACTATTGATTGGTTTGTGTAGATATATGCCAGCCACATGGGAATTCACAACCAAATGTGTCTCTTTGTTCCTATCGCCGTGTAAGCCCTATATAGAGGATATGCTGGTTCGCTTAAAGATAATATTTTCTATGATGCGAACCATGTTGTACATGAGTAGGCTACGTAAGATCCAGTATAAGTGAACTAGATAAAAGGGAATCTTGATTCCCTTTTATGTAATTCACTTATAAGATTTAATAGTATGTAAATGTATTCATTTCCTCTACATTGACATTTTCAATACTAATATCAGAGTGAAACAAGGGATCTAAAGAAGAACAGAGGCTAGACTATATTAGTATAATAATCAAACCTTGTATGTGTAGCTCCAAGAATTTGGAGATGAATACCAATTAGAAGGTCTGAGACGACCCATAAAGCACTTGATCATATAATGATCTGATTGGTAAGCCTACTTGGGTCTTGAGTATTTACTTGTAAGAACGGAATTCTATGTTTTGTAATGGATAGTTGTAACTCCATAAAAAAGATTTCCAGTCAAATTTTTATTATATTGAATCATTCCTATATCATATATGTGTATGTGTAAATACAAGTACCATATAGATATTTTCTATGGATATATGGATTCGTTTGGTTCTTTTTATTTTTTCTCGAGCTGGATGATTAAAAATTGTCATGTCTAGTTCCCTCAGGGGATGGATCTATAATTATTCACGTATCCAAATAACAAAAAAAACTAACTTGAATGATCCTGTATTTAGAGCTAAATTGACTAAGGGTATGGGGCAGAATTATTATGGCGAGCCCGCATCGCCCAATGATCTTTTATATATTTTTCCTGTAGTAATTCTAGGTACTATTGCATGTAATGTAGGCGTAGCCATTTTTGAACCATCAATGATTGGTGAACCGGCGGATCCATTTGCAACCCCTTTGGAAATCTTACATGAAAGATATTTCTTTACTGTATTACAAATACTTCGTATAGTGCCCAATAAATTATTGGGGGTTCTTTTAATTGTTTCAGTACCTGCGGGATTATTAACAGTACCTTTTTTAGAGAATGTTAATAAATTCCAAAATCCATTTCGCCGTCCAGTATCGACGACTGTCTTTTTGATTGGTGCCGCAGTCGCCCTTTGGTTAGGCATTGGTGCAACATTACCTATTGATAAATCCCAAACTTTAGGTCTTTTTAATTGATTCAATTGTGAACTAACACGACATGTGTATCTAGGGAATAGTCTCTTCAAAGAGAATTCTTCCTAGATACATCTATTCAATTTAATTATGAATTTCGTTCTAATATATGATATATTAATTGTGCTAAATTGTGGTTTTTCTATCTATTTTCACTAAGTATGTCCAATAGATTTAAAACTTATTTTTTGCTAAATCTATTACGAAATATTTTTCTAGAATGCCCAATATCTGTTTTATATCTTCGCTACGAAAATGTTCAATTTTCATAAGATCTTCTTGGCTTTTATTCAAAAGGTCCAATAATGTATATATATTGGACATTTTGAGGAAATTATAAATCCTGGAAGACAATTCTGATTGGTCAATAAAAATCGATTTCAATGGTATTTTTTTTATTTTTTATGAGTTTACCCAATTTATCATGAAAGTTAAAAGGCAATAAAGAAACCGTGTGTTGATTGTCCTGTAAATATAAGTTATCTTCCTCCATATGTAAAAAGGGAATAAATAAATCAATTAAATTTCGGGATGCGTCATGAAGTGCTTATTTCGGAGTTAATTTCCATTTGTCCATATTTCGATAAAAAGTATCTCTTGTTTTTCATTCGCATTCCCATAAGAATAAATACTATTCTTCGTGTTTCGAACAGGCATGAATACAACATCTCTATGATAACTTCCATCTTGAAAATTATACGGCATTTTTATAAGATATCCACGATTTCTCTATGATCTTAGGCATATTTACATGCCTAAGTTGTCAATACTGGCCTATGAATTGATTAGATTGAAGAATGATATTTAGTTACTAACTTGATTATTGGTGTAACTTCTGATGATTGTGCACTTAGACACATGCTTAGTTGTTTTAGGAGCATTCGAAGGAATTGGAGTTGGAACCAAGAAAGAAGGAGAAAAGATGTGCACGAAAATGGGCAAGGCAAAAAACCAGTAGTGGCTGGCGCACTGCTTGGCACGGCGTGCCACTGGTGGTACTTCAGAGATAACTTTGTGGAGTGCTAAGAGGCGCAACGCACCAAGGGTCACACTTTAGAGTCCCCTCTCAGGCATGCTGAGAGGCACGATGCGTCAAGGAGGAGATTTCAGAGGCAACTTGTAGGCCCGATGAGAGGCGCAAAGTCCCACGAAAGTTCCGTCTTTTTCAAGTTAAAAGACTTAAAATAGGATTCCTAAGTGCAGTAGGTTTTGACTCGAAGTTATCCTACAATTATAAATAGACCCTTAGGGCTCCATAAGAGGGGTTCGACGTTTGATTTAGTGTGCAAGAGCAATAACTCAAGTTTGTAATAGGTTTTAATCCATTAACTCTTCTATTTTCTGGAAATTGCATGAACTATTGTATTTTCTTGTTTTCTAATAGCCTAAGTGGCTAAACGCCCTAGTTCTAGTGCTGTAGCTACAAATTGATTGTTGATTATTTGAGGTTTTTGAATTAATTCTTGGTTGTCATTATAAGTTACTTCTATATTCTTGTTTTAGTATTTTATGCTTCCGCACCATAAGATAAATTTATTGTCTAATCTTAAAATCGAAAGAGGAGGGATTAGATAGACAAGAGAATATAGGGAGCTCGGTCCACCCAATAGATTGAGGTGATTAGTGTTTAGGAGTGACACCCAGGCGAACACCTTGCTTGGTTATGAAATAGGATGAAATATAAATGCTCGCCAGTTAGTCTATTTATTCCCGTTCAATGATGTAGTTAGATAGCTAACCGGGATAGGTGACGAGAGGTGTATAACCCGGATCATATCATTAACCCTATAAACCAGTAACTTGACAACTGAAATTAGTTCTAAGCCAATAATATGGTATATGATATTCTATATACGTTGCAGCATTGGAATTGCTTTTAACTTGCTTGAAACATTATATCAAAGTCATTTACAACTAGTTACTTTCAATTAGTGCATAATTATTAGTAGATAAACAATAAATCATCAACTCTTGAAAAGTTACTTTTTACTTTTAGTTGTAGAATTAAGTAAATATAAGTTGATCATAAGTCCATTAGGAATGATAACTCGTTTCTTTCAGAATATATATTACTTGTGCGACCACGTACTCTTGCGTGTATATTGGGGAGCAACATGTTTTTGGCGCCGTTGCCGAGGACTTAGAAATCGATTTATATTTGACCTTCTTAAGTCTACAATTAGATTATTCAGGTATTAATTACTTGATCTTAACTTGTTTATTGCAGGCACTTGATTTTTAGGTCTGGCTCGGAAGGGAGAACTTGTCGAACCTTACAACGAACCCAAAAGAGTTTTACGCTAGCGCAGAAAAATGAATCAGGGATGACAAGGATGATTGGGGTTAGGTCTTTCGGGAAATATTGATGATGATACTCAAGACAACTTGAATAACCCAGAAAACGTGAATAACCAAAACCCAAATAACCAAGGAGTACCGCCTGTCGTACCTACAAGACCAATTTGTGATGTGGCAGTCCCACTCACAACCAATTTGGCATCTAGCATTAGGAAATCTCCACCGGGGGGTGATGAGTCCACAAATTGGACTTATTTAGGGCTTTATTTCAATAGAAATAGTGTCCTCAACTGTTTGTTTTATCTCAACACCTGATTGAAATGCTTAAGTTTTAGGTATTTGAAGTTTTACTAGAAGCATGGACATTTAGGCGCAAAACGGAGCAAAAAGGGGCTGAAAAGAACAAGAAATGAAAGTGTACGGATCGTTGAGTTCAACTTGGTGAGTCGTTGTATTGATATGCACCGCCCTTTGTTCCAGTATGCGAAGCCTTGAAGGAAGTGGATCGAAAGATGAGGAAAGAAGCAGTCGGTAAGTCACCAATTAATTCCATGAAGTAGTACAGTATCACCCAATGATCTAGAATACGAGGATGCTGAAGTCAAGACACTGAAGGCGATGAGTTAATTAAAGTGTGGATCGCCGAGTTCATCAGCGATCTCGACTAATCTTGTCGAACGATCCGCCGCAGCCCAATCTATGAAAACTATAAATACTATTTAGAGTTGTAGTCTTAGTTTGGAACACTTTAGAGTAAATATTATTATTAGTCTATAGTATTTTTCTCTCTAGTTTGGACAGGGTTTTGTGGAGACTTGAAGAAAGGACTTCATCTTCCCTAAGTGGGAAGTGGGTCTTCTTTATTTCTTCTTCCGTAGCTTAATTTGAGGTTTAATTTCTTATACCCAGTTGATTTCTTTATCATGTTAGGTATTATTTCTTATTTCTTGATGTTTGGCTAAAAAACCCCATTCTTGGGGTGTGATTTACTAAATATGGGTTGATATTCTTGTTGGGGCTTACTTGCTGATAGGTTATATGTATGTTAATGTTGATTTCACCTAGTGGTTGTGATTTAATCTAAAGGGTTTGTAATTGCAAATACAACGCCACCCATGTGTTTTCGGATTTCCCGAGAGGGAGGTCGCGAAACCAAAACCACTAGACTGTTGGCCTGAGGAGTGAGTCGACATGAGGTTCAGCCCGAGAGGGTGAGCCCTAGTCCCATATCCTAACACTCAGCTCGAGAGAGTGAGTGGGGTAAGGCGTAGGCTGGTCTTCATGTGACAAATGGGTGTCCGAGAGGAACACATTTGAAACGGGATAAGTTTCTCTAGAGGGAACTTATTTCCATTTAAATCTTAGCCTAGTCACTATTGTCTTGCAAATTTCCTATTGAAAGCATGTACCCAACGATTTATCTCAACTTGTATTGCGGTCACATCCCAAGAACCTTTTCCCATACTTGATTTTCTTGTTTATTTTGCTGTTTTA
>JAJOOB010016847.1:0-23576 GCA_029582485.1 Solanum tarapatanum
CAGCTTTATATATATATATATATATATATATATATATATATATATATATATATTTCCGGCTAAATATACTTTTCTCATTAAATTAAAATGAAGAATTAATAACAAAATGCATAAACACTTAGAATCAAATCTTTCTGGTTTTAAGATTAAAAAAATATTTCATTTCATCTTTGGATAAAATATTCTTGACAATTTATTGTAGGGTTGTACCCACTCGAAAATACTTATATTATCAAATGTTCAGAAGTAGATTATTGACGTAGCTCACCATCGCGCGAAGTATGGGCAATTTACCTAGTGAGATTATAATTAAGGAGGAAAGCAAATTAAATATAAATAAAAGACAAAAGCAGAACAAGGAAAACCAAATTTTATATAGAAAAAACAAAAGACAAAGTAGAAAAATTAATATTCTTGCCAAAAATTCTACAAATTTACCTAGGAATTACTGATGCTGAATTCCCTTTTATTTCACACTTATTTAACAAAAATTATTTGCAAATTTTTAGATTTTTTTGTCGTAGGTGAATTACACACAAAATTAATATCCCTAGGTAACATACTTGGCAATTTGAAAATCCACAGGTAATAATTACCAACAAGCTTATTTCCAACCGATTTTGATTGACAAGAAAATCTGCAACAAATTTCGATACCTACAGATTTTGCTTCAAAATTCCCAAGAAAATCTCCATGTAATTTGAGTTATTCTAGTAGTGGTAAATCCTACATCTAGCCAGTTATCTCTAGCACTCACTCAACTAAATCACAAGTTTGTCTCTTTATATATATATATATATATATATAAAGGATCTTAATCTTTTCCATTTAGTCATGACCTGCAAGGAATCCTAGGTGTCCATGTACCGTACCAAGGTGGTACCTGATCCAACCACACTCATAATCATATATCACATTAAACTTGAGTCAATTATCATCAAAGTTATTAGCGTATTGTTACCATGTCTACATATGTCATTATGCTAGCCTCTCTAATAGAAAACTCGGTAAATATAGAATAATCACAAGTTCATAATTAGTAACATTAGTCAATAGACCGTTAAAATTCACATGCTTATTCATAAAAATAATCATTAACAAAACACAAGTCTTACTTCCAAGTAACCTCCGAATTCATTGAACTTATTCATAACTACTACTGGCTTAATATTCATTTCGAAGCTAACTAGTACTTTCTTACTTGTTTTAATACTATTTATTAGCAACACATTTTTTAATCCTCATTACAATATCATCCTTCTTCTTTACTTAACATATTATGAAATTCTAGTTTCACAACTCTCTTTGTTTTTACCCAATAAAGCATCAAGACCACTAACAACACTTTCTCCCTCATAATACCTATGTAATTTTCTAAAAACTCCTTTGTTAAATATGCAATTAACACCACATATAGATCACAAATAAACTGCTTATGCTATTTTTAAGGTAGACACCTAAATTCTCTTAGCCGTAGACCTAAACATACTATTCCTCCCAATTATGTAGCATGGAACATATCACTAACCAAGGGTTAGTCTAATTAAGAGGAAAGTGTTGGTCTATTTGCATTTTAATATTAATATTTTAATATATTAATTTGCTATATTTTGGAGTTAAATTTACCGAGGGGGTTTCACAAAGATTATATTTTCTACTAATTTAGAGTTTATTAAATAAGATTGTGACTTTAATAATTTTATCTTAATTGTGTCTTATTTATTTCATAAAAAAAACTCAATCCTGTATGATACCGATAGGGTAACAATATACCGATAGAGTATCACTAGGGATTAAGTTCAGTCCAATATGATACATATATGGTATCAATATACTGACGGAGTATCATAGTGGATAAATTCATAGTAGTGATGCTGACATCATGCGCGAAATAAGAAAGGAGAAAGTGGGATAAGTGGGTAAATAATTTGGGTCATGGCTCTATTAAGCATAAATAATTTAGATTGGATCCAATTTGAGTAAATAATTTCACAATTGGATCTATTTTGTATAATGTTCTCTCAATTCTAGAATAAATATAATCGACTCTAAAAAACCTCATGTAACAATTAATTCAAGACAAGGGAGTAGTTATTTAGCTAGTGCATAGTTATTAATTTTGGAAAGGTGGCCTAACTTGATTGATACTTACTATTATATTCAAGGTTAAAAAAATTATCAACAATTCTCCTCTTCGTACATCTAAACTGAAAATATTTAGTAGCATTTGATATTTGTATTAAGTTAAATTATTGAACTATAACAATCATAAGTAAAATTGAGAAAACATTTTATTTAATGAATGATTATGTGATAAAAAGTTTTCCATCCCTCTACCCTAATTTGCAACCTCCACTCCTTTATATCTAGAGTCATGTCCTTGATATATAATATTGTGTAATATTTTAGCTAATCACCTCTCCCCAATACTTGTTTGACCTATCTCTACCCCATTGTGAATCCCCTACAACCAACCTCTCGCACCTCGTCACTGGGGTGTCAACACACCTCCTGTGTACAAGTCCAAACCATGTTAATCTCACTTTCCTCATCTTATCCACCACCGAAGTCACTTCCATTTTCTCCTAGATAACTTCATTTCTTATTTTATCTTCATTTCTTATGTTATCGCTTCTAGTATATATTCCTACACATCTATCAGCATATGCACCTCCACAACATGCATATTTTGAACATGTGAGAGCTTGACTGACTATCATTTCACCCAATACAACAAGGATGGTCTAACCACCACTCCGTAAAACTTACCTGTAAGTCTAGGTGGTACCTTCTTATCACAAAAAACTCCAGAAGAAGCCTTCACTTCATCCATGCTGCACCAATGTGATGTATGACATCATTGTAGATATCCCATTATCCTGGATTATTGTCCCACGATACTTAAAATTGTCACTCTTAGAAATAGTCTGTGAGGCAAGTCTTACTTCCATGTCTACTTCATGTGACAAACTACTGAAAATGCACCCCAAATATTGTCTTAGTCCTGCTCAATCTGAAACCTTTGGACTCCAAAGTCTGTCTCTAACACTCCAACCTAACATTAACTTTGACTCGTGTCTCATCAATCAATAATTTTTCATCTACATACAGCATACACCATGGAATATTTTCCTTAATAGACTATATCAACTCATCCATCACAAAGACAGATAGGAAAGGGCTAAGAATTGATCCTTGTTGTAGCCCCATCTCAATTAGAAAGTGCTCTGAGGTCCTCCAACTATCCAAATTACCCGAGTCTTAACTCCACCATCAATGTCCTTTATCTCCCTATTATAAAAATATAAAATTTATAAATTTCATAAAACTTCAATTTGTACAGAAAATAAACTTTAACATGTCAAAAGCATAAAGAAAATCACAAACTCCCACTAAAGCGGCTCATCATTGAATCTGACAACACCCACATGAGTCACATGTATATAAAACACTTAAGGCAACAAATATTTTGTGAACACATTCACAATTATCGAGTTTTTACTAAATGATCAATCGACATAAGACAATTCTGAACTCTTTCCTTCATAACTAGAAATTTATTGTCAATTTGCTTTGACTTTGATGAATTTTGATTATTTTTTTGAATATAACTCAACTGATTTAGTATCTCATAAATTTTTAATGGTCTCTCTACACCACTAACTATTTGTATACCAGTGAATAAATACTCGGTCATATTCTTTGATTTGATGCTTCATAGTATTGGAACATGTCACACATCTCATTCGTTGACTATGATTCCTACTTTACCTAGTAATCCTAAGGACAATGGATAGATTATATAGTGTACATGACACATCCCGAGCCTACACCCTCGATGTGGTCGGCACTCGAGAATCATTTCTGGTCCCAAGCAAACCATTGGTCTGACTAACTACTTAGCGAAAAACTTTCTCAAGTGATAATAGGATTCGAAACAGAATGTAGAACATTCAAACTCAAAGTAAATACTCAACTTAAATTGTCTATAAAATACTCAATAATATAAGTATAATAGTTTGCAAAATATATCGAGGAAAAGTAAATATTAGAGACTTATCAACTCTATATATTTATGAAGCCTCTATAGTTCAACATGGAGCTTAAATAACTCACTCAGAACGCTTTTTAAAAGATTTGGAACAATTAGAAAATTACAAAAATGAAACGATTCAGTTTGAACAGCACTGGGCAATTAATCAAGTTCGACAACGGGTTTTCTGCATCATATCAATACATTAAATATTCGAGTATGTAATAAAATGAATGAATAAGTAATTGAACTGATAAGGCTGATGAACTATTCACCTCAACTTATCTAACTCAACTTATCTCAACTCAACTCAAAGCATAAGTAAAAGATAGAATGCTGAAAGCTTTAAAAGTAAAACTCAAGGATGTAAAAAAAATACGAGATTATCTAATCGACAACCATCACTATGAGCAACGTGATGATACATCATCTCACCCATGTTGCCAGAACCATCCAATAACTTGTCGGGATATAGGACACCTCAACTAAGTGGATCCACTAAAGCTCTGCTCGAAAGTAACAAGATGTCGTCTAAAAAGTACGATCTTTTACCCATGTTGGTTACATAGTTTATAAGGATTTTGAATAGTCTGAACTCATTCTCATTTCGGTGCTCAATACTACTCTCAATACATAAACATACTCATGCTCAAATATATAATTCATACTCTTTCTGAATTTGAGATAATTGCTCAAATTATTGTCACTCCCCGAGCCTACACCCTGGATGGGACTAGCACTTGAGAACCATTGTTGGCCCCAAGCGAACCGTTGTCCTGGCTTAACTCGTAGCGGAAGACTTAATAACAAGAAAATTGTCTCAAAGGACAACTCATGCAATATCTTAAAGAAATAATAAACTAGACAAAATGGCAACTTAAGTCTTAACATCAACAACTGAAAATGAGAAGACTAAAGAACTATAACTAATCCGTCTATGAAGCCTCTAAAACAAAGAGGGATGTCGGGACAAGACCCCCGATCATCCTAAAATCTATAAGTACTGAAACAATGAAAAAGGGGTCCTCCGGATAGCAAGGAGGCTTAACAACTGACTCTGAGTGCTCAACTGGATCAACGAGGCACTGGATGTTGATCCTGTTAACTATGTTTGCATCATAAAATGATGCAGGCCAAATGGCATCAGTACATTGAATGTACGAGTATGCGAGGGGAAAACTAAACAAGACATAAGCTTGAAAGAAATCTGAAACGAACACTTACCTTAGCTTTACCCAACTCAAATGCAAAGTAAAACATCAATAAAGGTGCAATTATACAAAGCATTTAAAATAGTAGGTGAAAACCATTACTATGAGCTAAAGTGATGATACTGTGGGAGTTTCTCTAACTGACAACCATTCTAAGAGCTAAAGTGATGATACATCATCTTGCCCACGCTGCCAGAACTGTCCTATACCTTGCCGTGATATAGAATGCCTCAACTAAGTGGATCCACTAGTCTATGCTAAAAAGCACTAAGGAATCATCTAAAAAGTATGACCCTTCTTACCCATGATGGCTATATGGTTTATGGAGACTAGAGTTATTTGTGAACTCGTCCCCATATCGGTGCTCAATACTACTCCCAAAATATACTCATCTTATATGTTTAAAAACAAAACTCTTCTATGGTTTGAGATAAATACTCAAAAACTAGCTCAAAAGCTCTCTTGGAAATCAGTGTTTCCTCTCTTGTTTAAAAGTGAAAACATTTACTCTTTATGGAATACATAGTCCCCATATACTCTTTTGAAGGAATGAACTTCACTTTTTACTCCTTAGTCAACTCAAAACTCAAGTCTTAAAACAAGTTTAAATCATTTGTAAAAGACTTTCGAAAAGACTCTAGGAACTCTCTAGACTTGCTCTTAACTTTCCTTGAATTTGAATTTATTAATTCAAGGATTGTGATAAGAAGGATATCATGAGGTTTAGGAGTGTTTTTAGATAGTTAAACATGAGAAATGATCAAGAAATCACTGTCTGGAAGCAAGTCCGCGACGCGAAGATGCATTTAAATTTTTTATCACGAAATTTAATTTTGAAACAGAGGAGTCCGCATCTTCTCCGCAACGTGGAGGTGATTTTTGTACACTGAGGGAGCAACTCAGTGACGTGGACTTGCGTGCCAATTCCTGCTCGACTTTTTTCTCCTTCATTTTCTCACCCTAATTCACCTAAAATCGATTATTCTTCTCAATTCCTCTTTAGATTCATATACCCAGTATATGTAAGCTCAATTCTAACTTAAAATGACTCTAAAATTGACACGATTCCATCAAGAACTCAACAATCCCATCAAATCTCAATAAACCTAAGCAAATTTCAAGAACATAATTCAAGAACATCATACTTTCAACTCTTAGAATGAATTTCGCTGAAACCAACATGATTGGCTCATGGGTGAATGAACTCAACGCTATGAAAGTCTCACATAACTCATAGGGATCAACCCTTGGGGAATTCCACAAGTTAAATTTCAAGAACGATGAACTTTGGCTCTTTCTCCTCTTTTCTCCTCTTACTATCTTCGTCAAAAAAACCTAGCGTGAAATCTTTGAGTGAGTAAACTGACCCAATTCAGTTTAGACCCCTAATGAATAACCAAAAACGAAATAATTTAATTGGGTTGTTAAAAGACCATAATACCCTTCCAAAATTAGGTTTAGACTTTCCTTATCTAGACAACCTAACTTAAAATGGGCATATCTCCCTCATACGAACCCGAAATCGCACAAACTTGATGGCGTTACAAATATAATTCGAAGATATTTCCTACGGTATCTTGTAGCACATCTAACTCATCCTGAGGTAGGAGTCATGGTCATTTGAAGTTGACCTAAAACTCATACTTAGCTTAATTTGTCAAACTTTCCAAATTTGATTATTTCTAAAAAAACAGTTTCCTTCTATTTCTAGTTTTTTTCTAAAGTGGGATGTTACAATATCTCCCCCTTGGGAACATTCATCCTCGAATGAGATTACTCTTAGTAGGCTAAGGTCGTAACATCTAACATTCAGCTCAACCACCCAACAAGCAAATCTAACACATCAAGCATATAAATTAAAGAGTACTAAGAAGAGAATTAGTACCTTGGTCTGGAATTTCTCTGAGCTCAAAGAGATGTGGATATCTCTTCTTCATATCCTCCTCAGCTTCCCAAGTAGCTTCGTCAACAAACTAATTCCTCTAAAGAACTTTGACTGATGCTACTTCTTTGGTCCTCAACTTTCAAACCTGATGGTCTAGAATCTGAACAGGGATCTCCATATAAGACAAGTTATCCTTCATTCCAATATCTTCAGTTGGTATGATAAGTGAAGGGTCTCCCATGCACTTCTTCAGCATGAAAACATGAACTACCGGATGAACCGCTGCCAACTCTTAGGGTAGCTCTAAATCATAAGCTACCTTACCAATCCTTTTGGATATCTTGTATGGACCAATATACTGGGGACTAAGCTTCCCCTTCTTATCGAATCTCATAACACTATTCATGAGTGAAACTTTCAAGTATACCCAATTATCCACTTCAAACTCTAACTCTCTTCTCCTAACATTAGTGTTAGATTTTTTACGACTCTGGGCTATTTTAATCTCTCTTAAATAACCTTCAATTTCTCCATAGCTTGATGAACTAAGTCTGGTCCTATCAACCCAACTTCACTAACTTCAAACCATCTAATTGGAGATTTGCATCTTCTCTCATACAGAGCTTCATAAGTAGCCATCTGGATATTAGAATGATAATTATTATTATTATATGAAAACTCAATAATAGGTAGGTGATCATCCCAATTAACTTTGAAATCAATCATACGGGCCCTCAACATATATTCTAACGTCTGAATAGTGCGCTCTGCTTGACCGTCTATCTAAGGATGAAAAGCAGTACTCCAGTTCACCTTTGAACCCAAGCCTTTCTAAAAAGATTTCCAGAAATAAATAGTAAATTGCGCACCTCTATCTGATATATCGAAATAGGGACCCCACGAAGTCTTACTACCTCTTTAATGTATAACTTAGCATAATTTTCTTATGAATGGGTAGTCTTTACCGGAAAAAGTGGGCTGATTTTGTCATTCTATGCACAATCACCCAAATAGAATCATGTTGCCTGCGAAACCTTGGTAAACCTGTGATGAAGTCCATATTAATCATCTCCCACTTCCATTCCAGAAGTCTATGTTCTGAGCCATACCACCGGGCCTTTGATGCTCTACCATAACTTGTTAGCAATTCAGACACTTAGCAACAAACTCTGTAATGCCCTTTTCCATACTACTCCACCAATAAACTTCTCTCAAATCGTGATACATCTTTGTGGAACCCAGATGGATAGAATATCAAGAGCAATGAGCTTCCTCTATGATCCTTTCTTGGAGTTCATCCACCTTTGGTACACACAACCTACCTTGATACTTCAATACACCATCTCCCCCTTGTTCAAAAGCCATTACTTTTTGCTTATGAACATTTGCCTTCAATTAAAGCAAAATAAGATCTTGGTCTTGCTTCTCTTTAACTTCTGACACTAATGATGCTTCAACCACATTCATCAGTACTACTCCTCCTTCTATGGAATCCATTAATCGAACTCCTAATCGTGCAAGTCTATGCAATCTTTTGCTAACTTTCTCTTATCTTCCTCAAAATGAACGATACTACCCATGGACAACCTGAGCACTCTCTGACTAAACACATACTGAAGACTCTTGTGATCGGTGAACACATCCACATGAACACCATAAAGATAATGGTGCCATATTTTTAAAGCAAATAATATGGCAGCCAATTCTAGATCATGGGTTGGGTAATTTTTCTCATGAAATTTCAACTGTCTGGAGGCATAAGCGATAACTTTTCCATTCTGCATCAACACACAACCCAAACCAACTCTAGACGCATCACAATACACAACAAAACCTTGAGTACCTTGTGGTAAGGTCAATACTGGGGCAGTAGTCAACTTCGTTTTCAATTCCTGAAAGCTTTTCTCACAAGGTTTAGGCCATTGAAACTTCACTGTTTTCTAAGTCAACTTGGTCAAAGGGGACGAAATGGATGAGAACCCCTCTACGAACCTTCCATAATATCCATCCAACCCCAAGAAACTCCTAATATTAGTTAGAGATGTAGGTCTAGGCCAATTCTGAACTACCTCTATTTTTTGGGTATCTACTCTAATTCTATCGCCGGAAATAATGTGGCCTAAGAATGCCATAGACTTAAGCCAAAACTCACATTTAGAGAACTTAGCATACAATTGTCTATCCTTTAGAGTTTGGAGAACTATTCTAAGATGACTAGCATGATCTTCTTCATTCCTTGAATAGATTAGTATGTCATCAATGAATATGATAACAAACATATCTAAATAAGGCTTGAATACTCAATTCATTAGGTCCATAAATGTTGCAGGCGAATTAGTCAAATCGAAGGACATAGCTAAAAACTCATAATGACCACAACGGGTCCTGAAAACTGTCTTTGCAATAGCACATTCCCTTAACCTCGACTGATGGAAGCCTGATTTGATATCTATCTTGAAAATATAAGTAGCACCCTAAAGCTGATCGAAAAGATTATAAAGTCTTGGAAGATGATACTTATTCTTAATGGTAACCTTGTTCAACTAGTTGTAATCTATGAACATTCTAAGGGAACCATCCTTCTTCCTCACAAATAAGACCGGAGCTCCCGAAGGTGAGATAATTGGTCGAATAAAGCCCTTATCGAGGAGATCTTTCAACTGTTCTTTTAGTTCTTTCAACTCTGTTGGAGCCATTTTATATGGTGGAATAGATATTGGATGAGTATCAAGAAGAATATCTATACCGAAGTCTATCTCTCTCTCTCAAGAGGAACTACGGGTAAATCATCATGAAAGACTTCTGGAAACTCACTCACAACTGGAACTGACTCAATAGGGGGTGTCTCAACACTAGAGTCATTAACTCGGACTATGTGATAGACATAACCCTTAGAAACTAACTTTATTGCCTTAAGGTACGAAATGAAATGACCCTTAGGCACTGCTGAACTACCACTCTACTCTATAATTAGCTCATTTGGAAACTGGAACTTGACAACTCGAGTTCTACAATCAATGGAGGCATAACAAGCATGAAGCCTATCCATACCAAGAATGACATCAAAATCAATGATGTCTAACTCAACTAAATCAGTCATGGTGCTCTTGTGATTGATGAAAATAACACAATCACGATAGTCTCTCTCAGCTAGAATAGACTCTTTAACATGTGTAGAAACACAAAAAGGCTCACTAAGTTTCTCAGGAAGAACATCAAAATTCATTGCAGCATCAGGAGTCACAAAAGATAAACTTGCCCATGGGTCTAGCAAAGCATAAACATCAAGAGTAAAGATATTGATCATATCAATGACAACATATGGAGAATTCTCTTGCTCTTGACGACTCGTGATAGCATATAGGCAGTTTGCTCCTCCGCCAGTACCTAAAGTAGCTCCTCTAGTTGCATCCTTGTATGGTGGATCAACTGATGAAGATTAGGCTCTATTGCCCTGATTCCCACTACCTTGCCGGTTCTTAGGGCACTCTTTCATGAAATGACCCTCTTGTCCACACTTGAAACAACCTATGGAGCCATCGCGACACTTGCCTGGGTGGTTCCTACCACACTTAGCACATGCAAAAGCCTAGTTACCTCCTTGTAACACACTACCCTTAGACTGGGTAGGTGTAGCTCTGAAGTACGGGGAATTCTAACTATTGTACTCACATTTGTTTCTAGGTGCAAGTGCACTAGAAGATGAAGGAGCAGGTCCCTTTGCTTTTAATGAAAGGATGAACGGTTTACATTATATCTCTGCTGCCCGAACTAATTCTTAGTCTTCACTTTCTTGTTTCTAAAATCTTCCCTATCCCTTAGCTTCTCTTTCTCAACCTGCTGCACATAAACTATCAACCTTGCTATATCCATGTCCTTTATTAGCATAACTACTTTGCCCTCTTTGCTTGACAGACGGGACAACCCAACAACAAATAGACTTATCCTGCTCCTCATATCGGCAACCATTTCCGGAGCATAGCAGGAAAGTTGGGTGAACTTTAAAGTATACTCATGAACACTTAGTCAATCCTGCCTAAGGGTAAGGAATTCTTGTACCTTGGCTTCTCTCAATTCACGGGTAAAGAAACACCCCAAGAAAGCCTCCTCAAACTTATCCCAAGTCAAAATTGGTGCACCCCCAGCTCTACCTTTCTTCCACTGGTCAAACCAAGTCCTAGCAACATTCTTCAGTTGATATGCAGCTAGTTCCACTCACTCAGCATCGACAACATGTATAACCTCAAATACCTTTTTTAGTTTCTCACTAAAACTTTTCGGATCCTCGGTAGTGCTTGAACCAGTGAAGCTTGGAGAATTCATCCTCAAGAACTCTTGGATCCTCGAAGTATCAACCACTTCCTTTCTAGTCCATCTTTGTTGTCCTACTTGGTTAGTCACAGCTGGACTTAGCATTCTGATTGCTTCCCGAAATTCAGAATTGGTGACTTCTCTTTGGGGTTGCACTTCAGGTGCATTAGGTACCCCTTGATCCTCGACATTACGCCTAGTAGGACGACCTCTGACAGCTCTTCATGGAGGCATGATCTAAAAGACACACACAAGCACGAGTTAGAAAGAAACTTTATAGAGATGAACTCTATCACTCCAAAATAAGTATGAAAGAAGGGAAGGAATTTCCTAAATGTTGCAACCTCTCCTAATTATAGATATGGCGCGCTTCACACCAATAACTAGGACTCTACAAATACGGCTTCATAGACTCCTTAAGACTCTTGAACTCTATGCTCTGATACCAAGTTTGTCATGCCCCGAGCATACACCCTGGGAGGGACTGGCACTCAAGAACCATTGTTGGCCCCATGTGAACCGTTGGCCTGGATTAACTCGTAGCGGAAGACTTAATAACAAGAAAACAGTCTCAAAGGACAACTCACACAATATCTTAAAGAAATAATAAACTAGCCGAAATGGTAACTTAAGTCTTAACATCAACAACTGAAAAGTAAAAGACTATAGAACTATAACTAATCTGTCGCTGAATCCTCCAAAACAAAGAGGGATGTCGAGACAAGACCCCCGATCATCCTAACAACTGATATTACTAAAACAATGAAAAAAGGGGTCCTCCTGATAGTAAAGAGGTTACCCAACTGACACCGAGTGCTCAACTGGATCAACGAGGCGTTGGATGCTAATCCTGGTTACCTGTGTCTACATCATAAAATGATGTAGGCCAAATGGCATCGATACATTGAATGTACGAGTATGACAGGGCAAAACTAAACAAGGCATAAGATTGAAAGGAATCTGAAAAGAATACTTACCTTAGAGTTACTCAACTCATGAATGCTCAACTCAAATGCAAAGTAAAACAACAATAAAGGTGTAGTTATACAAAACATTTAAAACAGTAGGTGACAACTCAATATGTTAAAGAAATGCACTAACCACTCAGTTTACATATAAAGTAATATAATACTGTGGGAGTTTCTCTAACCTACAACCATCACTATGAGCTAAAGTGATGATACAACGTCTTGCCCACGCTGCCAGAACTATCCAATAACTTGTCGTGATATAAAACGCCTCAACTAAGTGGATCCATTAGTCTATGCAAAAAAGCACTAAGGAATCATCAAAAAAGTATGACCCTTCTTACCCATGATAGCTACATTGTTTATGGAGACTAGAGTTATTTGTGAACTCGTCCCCATATCGGTGCTCAATACTACTCCCAAAATACACTCATCTTCTATGTTTAAAAACAAAACTCTTCTATGGTTTGAGATAATTACTCAAAATCTCTTTTGGAAATCAGTGTTTCCACTCATGTTTGAATGTGAAAACATTTACTCTTTGAGAATACATAGTCCTCATATACTCTTTTGAAGGAATTAACTTCACTTTTTACTCTTTACTCAATTCAAGACTCAAGTCTTAAAACAAGTTTAAATCACTTGTAAAAGACTTTTCAAAAGACTCTAAGAGCTCTCTTGACTTGGCTCTTAACTTTCCTTGAATTTGAATTTATGGATTCAAGGATTGTGATTTAGGATAACAAGGATCTCATGATCCTTAGGAATGTTTTTAGATAGTTAAACATGAGAAATGATCAAGAATTCACTGTCTGGAAGCAAGTCCGCGATGCGGAGATGCATTTAAATATTTGATCACAAAATTTTATTTTGAAACAGAGGAGTCTGTGTCTTCTCTGTGACACGGAGGTGATTTTTTTACATTGGGGGAGCAAGTCCGCTACTCGGACTTACGTGCCAATTCCTGCTTGATTTTTTCCTCCTTCGTTTTCTCACCCTAATTCACCTAAATTTGATTCTTTTTCTCAATTCCTCTTTAGATTCAGTACCCAGTATATGTACACACGATTCTAACTTAAAACGACTCTAAAATAAACACGATTCCATTAAGATCTCAACAATCCCATCAAATCTCAATAAACCTAAGCCAATTTCAAGAACATAATTCAAGAACATCATACTTTCAACTCTTAGAAAGAATTTCACTAAAACCAACATGATTGGCGCGTGGGTGAGCAAACCCAACGCTATGAAAGTCTCACATACCTCGTAGGGATCAACCCTTGGCGAATTCCAAAAGATAAACTTCAAGAACAACTAAGTTTAGCACTTTCTCCACTTTTCTCCTCTTGCGTTCTTTCTCAAAAAAAACTAGCGTGATATGTTTGAGTGTGTAAACTGACCCAATTCAGTTTATACCCCTAATTAATTACCAAAAACGAAATAATTTAATTGGGTTGTTAAAAGAGCATAATACCCTTACAAAATCCGATTTAGACTTTCCTTATTTAGACAGCCCAACTTCAAATGGGCATAACTCCCTCATACTAACTCAAAATTGCGCAAACTATAGGCATTGGAAAGATAATTCAGAGATATTTCCTACGGTATCTTGTAGCACACCTAACTCATCCTGAGATAGGAGTTATGGTCGTTTGAATTTGACCCAAACCTCATACTTAGCTTAATTTGTCAAACTTTCCAAACTTGATTATTTCAAAAAAAAAATGATTTCCTTCTATTTCTAGTTCTTTCTAAAGTGGGATGTTACAATATCTACCCCTTAGGAACATTCTTCCTCGAATGAGATTACTCTTAGTAGGCTAAGGTCGTAACATCTAACATTCAACTCAACCACCCAACAAGCAAATCTAACACACCAAGCATATAAATTAAAGAGTACTAAAAAGAGAATTAGTACCTTGGTCTGGCATTTCTCCGGGATCAAAGAGATGTGGATATCTTCTTCATATCCTCTTCAGCTTACCAAGTAGCTTCCTCAACAAACAAATTCCTCAAATGAACTTTGACTGATGCTACTTCCTTGGTCATCAACTTGCGAACCTGACGATCTAGAATATGAACATGGATCTCCTCATAAGACAAGCTATCCAATATCTTCTGTTGGTATGATAAGTGAAGGGTCTCACATGCACTTCTTCAGCATAGAAACATGAAAAATCGGATGAACCGCTGCCAACTCTTGGGGTAGCTCTAATTCATAAGTTACATTACCAATCTTTTTGATATCCTGTAAGGGCCAATATAACAAGGACTAAGCTTTCCCTTCTTATCGAATCTCATAACACCCTTCATGGGTGAAACTTTCAAGTATACCCAATCATCTACTTCAAACTCTAACTCTCTTCTCCTAGCATCAGAGTAGGATTTTTGATGACTATGGGCTGTTTTCAATCTATCTAGAATAACCTTCACCTTCTCCATAGCTTGATGAACTAAGTCTGGTCCTATCAATCCAGCTTCACCAACTTCAAACCATCCAATTGGAGATTTGCATCTTCTCCCATAGAGAGCTTCATAAGGAGCCATCTGGATGTTAGAATGGTAACTATTGTTTTATGTAAACTCAATAAAAGGTAGGTGATCATCCTAATTACCTTTGAAATCAATCACATAGGCCCTCAACATATCTTCTAACGTCTGAATAGTGTGCTCTGCTTGACCGTCTATCTTAGAATGAAAAGTAGTACTCAAGTTTCTAAAAGGATTTCCAGAAGCAGTAAATTGCACACTTCTATCTGATAGAATCGAAACAAGGACCCCATGAAGTCTTACTACCTCTTGAATATACAACTTAACATAATCTTCTACTGAATGAGTAGTCTTTACCGGCAAAAAGTGGTCAGATTTTGTCATTCTATCCACAATCACCCAAATAGAATAATTCTTCTTGCGAGACCTTGGTAAACCTGTGATGAAGTCCATATTGATCATCTCCAACTTCCATTCCAGAAGTTATATGTTCTGAGCCATACCACCGGGACTTTGATTCTCTACCTTAACTTGATGGCAATTCAGACACTTAGCAACAAACTCTGCAATGCCCTTCTTCATACAATTCCATTAATAAACTTCTCTCAAATCGCAATACATCTTTGTTGAACCACTATGGATTGAATATCTGGAGCTATGAACTTTCTCCATGATCCTTTCTTGGAGTTCATCCACCCTTGGTACACACAACCTACCTTGATACTTCAATACACTATTTCCCACTTGTTCAAAAGCCATTACTTTTTGCTTATGAACATTTGCCTTCAATTCAAGCAAAATAGGATCTTGGTCTTGCTTCTCTTTCACTTTTGACACTAATGATGATTCAGCCCCATTCATCACCACTACTCCTCCTTCTGTAGAATCTATTAATCGAACTCCTAATAGTGAAAGTTTGTGCATATCTTTTGCTAACTTTCTCTTATCTTCCTCAAAATGAGAGGTACTTCCCGTGGACAACCTGCTCAAGGCATCAGCAACAACATTAGCCTTAACTGGGTGAGAAAGAATTCGCATGTCATAATCTTTGAGTAACTTTAACCACCTCCTTTGTCTGAGATTAAGCTCTTTCTAACTAAAAACATACTGATGACTCTTGTGATCAGTGAACACATCCACATGAACACCATAAAGATAATGGCACCATATTTTTAAAGCAAATACTGCGGAAGCTAATTCTAAATCATGGGTTGGGTAATTCTTCTCAAGAACTTTCAACCATCTAGAGGCATAAGCTATAACTTTTCCATTCTGCATCAACACACAACCCAAACCAACTCTAGACGCATCACAATACACAACAAAACCTTGAGTACCTTCTGGTAAGGTTAGTACTAGGGCAGTAGTCAACTTCTTTTTCAATTTTTGAAAGTTTTCTCACAAGCTTTAAACCATTGAAACTTCACTGTTTTCTGAGTAAATTTGGTCAAAGGGGATGAAATAGATGAGAACCCCTCTACAAACTTTCTATAATATTAGTTGGAGATGTGGGTTTAGACCAATTCTACACTGCCTCTATTTTCTGGGTGTCTACTCTAATTCCATCACCGGAAACAATATGGCCTAAGAATGCCACACTCTCAAGCCAAAACTCACATTTAGAGAACTTAGCATACAACTCTCTATCCGTTAGAGTTTGGAGAACTATTTTGAGATGACTAGCACGATCTTCTCCATTCCTTGAATAGATTAGTATGTCATCAATGAATACAATAATAAACATATCGAAATAAGACATGAATACTCTATTCATTAGGTCCATGAATGCTGTAGGCACATTAGTCAAACCAAAGGACATAACCAGAAACTCATAATGACCATAACAGGTCCTGAAAGTTGTCTTCGCAATATCACATTCCCATACCCTCAACTGATGGTTGCCTGATCTGAGATCTATCTTGGAAAAACAAGTAGCACCCTGAAGCTGATCGAAAAGATCATCAATTCTCATAAGAGGATACTTATTCTTGATGGTAACCTTGTTCAACTGACGGTAATCTATGCACATTCTAAGGGAACCATCCTTCTTCCTAACAAATATGACCGGAATGCCTCAAGGTTAGATAATTGGTCGAATAAAGCCCTTATCAAGGAGATCTTTCAACTATTCTTTTAGTTCTTTTAACTCTGCCGAAGCCATTCTATATGGCGAATATATATTGGACAAGAATCAAGAAGAATATCTATACCGAAGTCTATCTCTCTCAGAAGGGACTCCGGGTAGATCATCAGGAAAAAGTTCTTGAAACTCACTCACAACTGGATCTGACTCAATAGGAGGTGTCTCAACACTAGAGTTATTAACTCAGACTAAGTGATAGACAAAACCCTTGAGAACTAACTTTCTTGCTTTAAGGTACGAAATGAAACGACCCTTAGGCACTGCTGAACTACCACTCCACTCTATAACTGGCTCATTTGGAAACTGGAACTTGACAACCAGAGTTCTACAATCAATAGAGGCACAACATGCATGAAGCCAGTCCATACCAAGAATGATATCAAAATCAGCGATGTCTAACTCAACTAAATCAACCATCGTGCTCTTGTGATTGACAAAAATAACACAATCATGATAGTCTTTCTCAGCTAGAATAGACTCTCCAACAGGTGTAGATACACTAAAAGGCTCACAAAGTTTCTCAGGAAGAACATCAAAATTCATTGCAACATAAGGAGTCACAAAAGATAAAATTGCTCTTGGGTCTAGCAAAGCATAAACATCAAGAGTAAAGACTTTGATCATACCAGTGACGACATATGGAGAATTCTCTTACTCTTGAAGACTCGTGATAGCATATTGGCGGTTTGCACCTCTGCCAGTACCCGACGTAGCTCCTCTAGTTGTATCCTTGTCTGGTGGAGAAACTGATGAAGATTGGGCTCTATTGCCCAGATTCCCATTACCTTGCCGGTTCTTAAGGCACTCTTTCATGAAGTGACCTTTTTATCCACACTTGAAACAACCTGTGGAGCCATCGCGACACTTACCTGGGTGGTTCCTACCACACTTAGCACATGCAGAAGCCCAGTTACTTCCTCGTGCCACACTACCATAAGACTGTGTAGGTCAAACTCTGAAGTGCCGGGAATTCTGACTATTGTACTCACCTTTGTTTCTAGGTGCAGGTGCACTAGCAGATGATGGAGCAGGTCCCTTTTGCTTTTGATGAAAGGAAGAATGGTTCTCATTATTTCTCTGCTACCTGAACTCATTTCCTGTCTCCGCTTTCTTGTTTCTAAACTCCTCCCTATCCCTCAGCTTCTCTTACTCAACCTGCTACACATAAACCATCAACCTTGCTATATACATGTCCCTTATTAAAATAGCTGCCTTGCCCTCTTTGCTTGACAGACGAGACAACCCAACAACAAATAGACTCATCCTGCTGCTTATATCTGCAACCATCTCCGGAGCATAGCGGGAAAGTTGGGTGAACTTCAAACTATACTCATGAACACTTAGTGAATCCTGCTTGAGGGTAATGAATTCTCATACCTTGGCTTCTCTCAGTTCACGGGGAAAGAAATGCCCAAAGAAAGCTTCTTCAAACATAGCCCAAGTGAAAATTGGTGCACCCTCTGCTCTACCCTTCTTCCGCTGGTCAAACCAAGTCCTAACAACATTCTTTAGTTGATATGCAGCTAGTTCAACTCGCTCAGCATCAACAACGTGCATAACCTTAAATACTTTTTTCAATTGCTCAACCAAACTTTCTGGATCCTTGGTAGTGCTTAAACCAGTGAAGCTTGGAGGATTCATCCTCAAGAACACTCTGATCCTCGAAGTATCAGCCACTTCCTGTCTATTCCCTCTTTGTTGTCTAACTTGGTTAGTCACATCTTGACTTAGCATTTGGATTGCTTCCCAAAATTCGACATTGGTGACTTCTCCTTAGGGTCGCACTTCAGGTGGATTACGTACCCCTTGATCCTCGACATTATGCCTAGCAGGACGACCTCTGACAACTCTTCATGGAGGAATGTTCTGAAAGACACGCACAAGCATGATTTAGAAAGAAACTTTATAGAGATGAACAATATCGCACGAAATGTGTATGAAAGAAGTGAAGGAATTTCCTAAATGTTGCAACCTCCTAATTATAGATGTGGCGCGCTTCACACCGATAACGAGGACTCTACAAACACTGTTTCATAAAATCCCTAGGACTCTTGAACTATGTGCTCTTATACCAAGTTTGTCACTCCTCGATCCTATACCCTGGGCGGGACTGGCACTTGAGAACCATTGCTGGCCCAAAGTGAACCCTTGGCATGGCTTAATTCGTATCGGAAGACTTAATAACAAGAAAACAGTCTCAAAAGACAACTCATGCAATATCTTAAAGAAATAATAAACCAGCCGAAATGGCAACTTAAGTCTTAACAAAGACGGTAGGTGACAAATCAATGCAGGCCAAATAGCATCAGTACATTAAATGTACGAGTATGTGAGGGGAAAACTAAACAAGACATAAGCTTGAAAGGAATATGAAAAGAACACTTATCTTAGCTTTACTCAACTCATGAATACTCAACTCAAATGCAAAGTAAAAAAACAATAAAGGTGTAGTTATATAAAGATTTAAACAGTAGGTGATAACCCAATGTGTTAAAGAAATGCAATAACAACTCATTTTACATATAAAGCAATATAATACTATGGGAGTTTTCTCTAACCGACAACCATCACTATGAGCTAAAGTGATGATACAACGTCTCGCCTATGCTGCCAGAATTGTCCTATACCTTACCGTGATATAGAACACCTCAACTAAGTGGATCCACTAGTCTATGCTAAAAAGCACTAAGGAATCATCTACAAAGTATGACCCTTCTTACCCACGATGGCTACATGGTTTATGGAGACTAGAGTTATTTGTGAACTCGTCCCCATATCAGTGCTCAATACTACTCCCAAAATATAATCAGCTCATATGTTTAAAAACAAAACTCTTCTATGGTTTAAGATAATTACTCAAAAACTAGCTCAAAAGCTCTCTTGGAAATCAGTGTTTCCTCTCTTGTTTAAATGTGAAAATATTTACTATTTGGGAATACATAGTCCCCATATACTCTTTTGAAGGAATTAACTTCAATTTTTACTCTTTACTCAGCTCAAAACTCAAGTCTTAAAACTAGTTCAAATCATTTGTAAAACACTCTAAGAACTCTCTAGACTTGACTCTTAAATTTCCTTAAATTTATATTTATGGATTCACGGATTTTGATTTTTGATAAGAAGGATCTCATGAGGTTTAGGAGTGTTTTTAGATAGTTAAACATGAGAAAGTATCAACAAATCATTGTCTGGAAGCAAGTCCGCGACGCGGAGATGCATTTAAATACTTTATCACAAAATTTAATTTTGAAACAGAGGACCCCACATCTTCTTCATGATGTGGAGGTGTTTTTTGTACACTGGGGGAGAAAGTCCGCGATGCGGACTTGTGTGCCAATTCCTGCTCGACTTTTTCCTCCTTCATTTTCTCACCCAAATTCACCTAATTCGATTCTTTTTGTCAATTCCTATTGAGATTCAGATACCCAGTAGATGTACACACGATTCTAACTTAAAACGAATCTAAAATTGACATGATTCCATCAAGAACTCAACAATCCCATCAAATCTCAATAAACCTAAGCCAATTTCAAGAACATCATACTTTCAACTCTTAGAATGAATTTCGCTGAAACCAACATAATTAGTGCGTGGGTGAACGAACCCAATGCTATGAAAGTCTCACATACCTCATAGGGATCAACCCTTGGCGAATTCCACAAGTTAAACTTCAAGAACGATGAACTTTGGCTCTTTCTCCTGTTTTCTCCTTTTTCGTTCTTTCTCAAAAAACCTAGTGTGAAATCTTTGAGTGCATAAACTGACCCAATTCAGTTTAGACCCCTAATTAATTACCAAAAATGAAATAATTTAATTGGGTAGTTAAAAGACCATAATACTCTTCCAAAATCCGGTTTAGACTTTCCTTATCTAGATATCCCAAATTTAAATGGGCATATCTTCCTCATACGAATTCGAAATTGCATAAACTTGGCGGCGTTGGAAAGATAATTCGAAGATATTTCCTATGGTATCTTGTAGCACACCTAACTCATCCTGAGCTAGAATTTATGGTCATTTGAAGTTGACCAAAAACTCATACTTAGCTTAATTTGTTAAACTTTCCAAATTTGATTATTTCCAAAAAAACGGTTTCCTTCTATTTCTAGTTCTTTCTAAAGGGGGATGTTACAATTATCCTCTTACAGGAGGTAACTGCTCTGAAATATTTCTGAAAACTTTTTATGAAAAACAAAGATTCTCTTTATTAATGTAAAAGTAATACATTTGGGAATCAATTAGTTCCCTCAAACTTTACTCAAAAAGTTCTCTTTATACTCTACAAAACTCTTCTTTGCTTTCTCAGAAAATCAGTTTCAGACAATTGTTTGGTTAAAAAGATTCTCAATAATAACTCTGTGAAGACTCAAATACTAGGGTTCATGCTGAATAATAGTAATGAACAATCAACTCAAGAATCTCAATGCATAGCATATAGCAACTCAAAAATTAGGAATAGAAACTCATAATTCAACAACAACTCATCTCAATAATTATCAACACTAAGGATGTAACCCTAGATTATCTCTTACCGATAGAAAGTAGATGTGGGGCATGAGGACTAACTTAGTCCTTCACTATGCATAGCCTTACATACCGGAGAGAACAAAGTTCTTGGCGAAACTGGAAGAACGCTTGAAAACCTAGCGTTTTCTCCTATTGAAACCTTGCTTTAATGACTTGGAGTGTTAATGAATGTATAAGAACTAATTAACTCTATATAAACCCTTAACTAGGTGTAAAAAGCTCAGGGTTTAGGCTTAGAAGAGGTGCAAAAATACTAAATTGCCCTTCTTAAAAGCTAACAAAAACCTTTTATGGGTCCATCTACGGATCGTGGGTTGTTCTACGGACCGTAGATCCCATCTGTGGAATTTATATTGAATTTTACAGCTCAAAATTTCATTCTATGGGTCCAATCTACGACATGTAGAAGTTTCTACGGCCCGTAGAATGGATTTGTAGGAATTGTACCCCAAAAATCAAACTCTTTGAATTTTTTGACAAGTTGACAGTACGGATCGTCAAAAAGTTTGATGGCATGTAGAAAGGATTTTTAGGAATTGATTCAGGAAATTCTGTTGCGGTAGTATCTAGTAAAATGGTTATAACTACTTACTCTGAACTCCAAATGAGGCAAACTTGGTGGTGTTGGAAAGAGGAATCAAAGGTCTTTAATTTCGTAGGTCTTACTCCACCTAATTCATTATGTGGCGAGATATATGATCATTTTAAGTTGACCTAAGTAGAATTTTATGTCAAAATCTAATCAGTAAGGAAGCTTTCAACTCGACTTTGTGCTAGGGGAGACCTTAATTCATATCCAAATTCATTACATTGCCTAGATATAGGTATATAGTGGCAAACACACAAAGCAAGCAAAGTAAAACAGAGATATAATAAAAAGGCAGCAACTTCATTAACGTTGCAAGTTCCAGTTCTTACGGATTTCATCTATTCTTATTTATGTTCTATTACATAGCAACCTACAAATTCGGCTTCCATGGTAGAAAACACTATTAATTTTTGTTTCACACTCTTCCGGAAAATAGTTCCTCTGGCCAACATGAAAACATAACTTGATGTTGATCTCCTACTATTAAGACATCCAACAAATTATATATATTTGTGTGGTAGTAAATCACTAGGGAATTTGGCCACGCTTCGCGCAATTATAAGATATATATGTAAATTTATTTAAGAAAATGATTATGATACAAGAAATAAAAAGATCAACTACAGAAACATGATAAAATCACAATACAAGTATTTTTTGTAGAATTGGAGCTTAAATGAATTACATTTTTATTATCAAATAATTTTCAAAATCAAAAAGGCTAATTTATTAAGAAAAAAAATATGCATATTATAATGTTTTATATATATAATTCGAATAAACATATTTAAGGACTTGAATTTTTTTTCTTATTTTTGTTAAATGATAAATTTACTGTCCGATGAATCTTCCTTTTATTCGAAATTTTTTTTTGATGAAACTAAAAATAGGAGGAAAAAGAGATAAGTATTTCGATTTCATTTCTTCTTTAATATTTAATTCTTTCATTCTCCTTATTTTTTTTCTTATTTTTCATCATTGTCTAAATAAATATTTTTCTCTTATTCTTACTCATTATCTAAATAAACCGCTATTGCTAATTTTCCTATATATCTTATAGTATTTTTTGGTAATTCTTTAAAAGTAGAAGAAATGAACAAATTTAAAGAAAATTTAATGGATCTTCACCATAAGAAACACCTAAGAAATACGTATTTCAATATTTAATATGCTTTTCTTTTGAGCCATGAGTAGTAAATTTGAACGCCTGTTGGCGTAGTTAACATTATGTTCTGACAAAGTTACAAATAACTAATTTGAGCTAAATAAAAATGTAATTTACTACAATTAAATTTTTTTGTAAGAACCTAAATTTTGAAAAAATAATGTATAGAGAGTACATATGAAAAAAGCAAAAAGAGAAAAATAACAACACAACTTTGTCAAGTCCTTAATCACAAAAATAAAGATAAATAT
>JAJOOB010016848.1:0-23320 GCA_029582485.1 Solanum tarapatanum
TATCTTTAGATAATTTAAAAGTATGAAATTTAACCTAATTCATCATACTCCTAACATTTAGTATTATTTATCTATCCTATATTAATTATCTAAATTACTAAATATAATTATTAAAATTATTTATCAATTAACAAAATTAAATTATAATTTTTTAAATTTTAATTACCCTAACAATTAATTATTTTTGAAAGTATAAATAAATTTTGTAAAATTGTAAAAATATATAAAGAGTAAATTAATAAATTATCATTTTTATTAATAATTTCTTAAAGAACATGTAAAAAAGTAAAATAACTAATACGAAAAACAAAAGGAGTATAAAACTATTATTTTTTTCTTCTCAATAATTTCATAATTTCCTAGTTTCGTAAACACTTAAATGTATCAAATATTCTCCAACAAGAAAATATAACAAAAAGACTATCAGTAATCTTGACAAATAATTACACATGTTTTGTTACTATTTTCATGTAACCCAAAATCAAAAATCATCCATAAACTCCTACATACATACATGCTCTCTCAATTATATGATACTAGAGAGGCATGGCTCATGCTGAGCACGGGCCCAACATTGTAAGTTCCTTCTCCATAAATAATAAATTTAGCTGTATACACTACAAATTGCAAAGAAACAATTTATTCAAGTGATGTCGATGTATCAGTGAAAGAGATGATCAAGTAAAAGCAGACATGGTCAAAGTAATTAGAAACATTCTGCATTTACAGCATATCATTTCATGAAGAACATCAACTCTTCAACTCTTTGTACATATCTACTTTTCCGCGCCCAAACATTAGTACCTGTTGTTCCTGCAAATTATTGAAAAGCGAACACACCAGAAGTAGTCAACACAAGTTTCTGTTGAAGTCTATCAAGGTCAATTTTCATCTTTAGGCATGTGAAATTGTACTGAAGGAATGATAATCAGAGAATCTGAAATCAATCCTTTTCCATGATTTGATCTGTTTTGTTTCTAGAACTAGATTGTTTTTTCGGTCACTTACCTCACTCAACAGTACAATTGCTAAAGCGAGCAAGGATCCAAAAGTAGTAACTGGTAAGCATTCCAAATGTCTTTGCATCACAAAGGAATCACATTCATAAAACTTAAACTCATTAGACTAAATCAGGAAGTTACATACTGAATAGGTTAAATAATTGAGAGCTTACAATACGAATTAAACTGATAATCTTAGTTGCTGGTCAAACAAAAGAATGACCACTGTGATTTCTTCCCAAAAAAAAATTCAAAATGTACGCA
This sequence comes from Solanum tarapatanum, assembly GCA_029582485.1. Taxonomy (NCBI): domain Eukaryota; kingdom Viridiplantae; phylum Streptophyta; class Magnoliopsida; order Solanales; family Solanaceae; genus Solanum; species Solanum tarapatanum. The sequence goes on from JAJOOB010016848.1 coordinate 1,266, forward strand.
TGTAATGTATCAGTAAATCACTTGAAGCCTACAATTCACACCATTCCACAGAAATCAAAGAATTTCATAAAAATTAGTGAATTGGGCCAGGAATAGCAACAATGTACAAAGAGAACACATTAAGATAAGTATTAGAGTTTATTTCTTACTTCTCAATATGAGATACCAACATATTGGTAGAGTAAGCAGTTCTAAATAGGATAAATTACACCTCAAACTCACGATTTTAACAGAAATTTAATAAAAACGTCATACTTAGCATCATGGTATGATAGTTCAATACCATTGAATCATGGTATGCTAATTCAAATAAGGTTCATTCTAACACCAAGTAAACAAATGTGACAAAATTCAATATCTCAATTCAACTAAATGAGTGTTCATTTTCGATCCAAGATATATGTCCTTTGAATATGAAGCATAATGTAGAGAATAGCATGGCTAAAGAAATACTGAGGCTTAGCGTCCATGCTAAGTGATGAGCTTGATAGTAGATAGTTGTAGAAAAACAGTTAAACAAACTTGTTGGCAATCTTCCTTTCACTGGAAAATTTCGTCAAACACATTGATCGCTTCAATCCTCTTCACTTGTTGTTACAACTATTTTTATCCGATAGGAACTCCCGAGGCTAAATCCACAAAGAAAAAACATGAATAAAGAGGAAATTTGAGCATTAAAAAATAAACACTAACCGCAAGAGAAGTGATGTATAAATTTCATAGCCTAAGATTACAATCACTTTTTTTTACAATCAAAAGATTAGACTCTGCACATTTACAACATAAACAGATCTCAAATATCAAACCAGCACTGTGAACTGAAAAAACGACATTATCAACCAGGTTTTTTTTGAACATCCATAAAATTTGACTTACAAATCGACTCCAACGGCGGGTAAAGTCGAAGATGTCATATGGCCACTACGGCTGCTTCCTAGTTCAATTATGGCAGCCTATACATGTACCCAGGAAAGGGTTTAGGGTCGAGCCCTGATTTAAATGTCCAGTTGAAGAAACGTCCACCAAATACGGTTCAATTCTCAACTTGCTTCTATCAAACATGCCTGGAATGAGTGGTCTATTGCATATAGTGACAAATTTAGATTTTTCACCAATGAGTGAGAAAATAGATATGTAGTGGTTATGATATGAATGTGGAATCTGAAGATAAGTGTTAAGAGTTCATTGGTATCTACTATCTGTTTAAGTACAAATAAAGTGAGCCGTAGAAAATCGTATTAAAAAAACGATAAACTTACTACTATCCAAGCTAACAGCCTCAACAATTTAATACAAAGTAGACAAAAAGTTGGCATTTTAATCATCATAAATTTTTTTTACTGTAGTGAAAAAATACAACATGCAAATATGGAATAATATATCACCAGTTGACTTATATGTGTGGCTGAATTATTTTTCTAGCTTTCATCCATTTTGATAAAGCTTAACATTTTTTTATATGGTACTTCCAGAAATCGAGCTATTCAAATAAGAGTTTTTGTGACTTGTTCTGTATAACCTAAACTTCAAGTTTAAAATATCAATATTGAAATGTAACCTAAACTGTCATGCACAAGATCACAACATCAAGAAGAAGATTGTCTGATTTGCTTGAATATCCATAAACAACCTGATAATAGAACGGTCAATCTAACTATATATAATGATATTACTTGCTATACCTTTCATCGAGGCAAGGGAATGCATTCATATCTTTCATCCTTGGTGAAAGAGGGAGAAGTAAAATTTTCCAAGCGTCTTTGGTTTTCTTCTGCTCAAGAGGTGCTTAAGCGGCTCTTCTGAAGAATTTTGATTTCCACGACAGGGTTTATCACAACAACAGTGTCACTTCTTGGCTTACCAGATACCTTTCTTCTTACTGCTGCATTTGCCGGAACACCTTTTTTCTGATTGCTATGTTGCTTGGACTCTTCGTGTCGGATACTCCAAAAGTAATGCATTTGAAAAGTTCTATACGGATGCAACAACGATTTAGGAGAGTCCGAGCCATATAGTCTGCTATAACTCTATTGAAAACACTTAAAGTGGTTTATGCAAAATAAGAAAACTTTGAACATATATGGACCAATCGACTTTCTATCCTAAATACTAAAGTTTTCTATAATTACATTGTGCTACAGAACATTTACCTTGTTCTTCTCTGCACTGCTTGTGCATTTGACACTGAATGAGCCAAAAGGAAACTCATGAAAAATAAGATTGTTAGTTACTGTAATACGGTGGAGAAAAGCGATTTGCTTTCATTACCAGTTGAAGCATCCACAAGGTTTCTAGTGACCCCGAGAACATGTTGTTTTTCCCATCTGCTTGTCCACCCTTGTTCTTACATCTTGCCATATGCTAGAAAAATAAGAAAAAAACATTAAAATTAGTCGTCAAATGGATCAATATTAGCAGATCTAAAAGGGAAACAATTCAAAGGAGGAAAGAAAACACATGCGCTACTTTACATTCACATGATCTTTTCTCATTTTTCCAAAAATGGAACTACTATTAAGATGGAACTATACGTTTGTTCTTTCTCCGAAATCACTTTTGAGTTGTCATTGCTCCACATATAGGCTCTCTTTGTTATTTTTCTAAGTCACTCACAATACAACTCTCAAGTCAAATTAAAAATTCAAAATAAAAATAACTCCAACTATAGCGAGCTCAAACTTTGCACAAATAGAAAAAAATTGACAAATTCTAAAAGAACAAAAACCCACAAAAAGCTCCAGATGCACTACAGTACTACATCACACGGTCTAGTACATATACATTTTCAAAACATACATCATTATATAACACGAAATTAGGAACATGAAAGTGCAAAATTCTACCATAAACTACTCAAAAAGCAGAAAATACACAATAAAAGAACTGGAAATTAAATAACCAACAGATTGTGACTACAAAAAACGTGAACTTGCAAAGAGAAAAAGAGAAAAGTGAGAAGAATAAAAATGGGAAAATCAATTTTCGAACAACCATGAGTAAATCAAACCAAATTAGTAACATGCAAGAATAAAATCCTACAACAATGCATTTAAAAATGATAAAATCAAATAAATACCAAAAAGAACTGGAAACAAATTAGGAATTGAAGGATAAAAATAGTTATTTTACAATCATCACACTTAATACATGCAATCTTTGAAGAGAAAAAAACAGATGCAGAAGAAGGGAAAAAAGACTCACCCGTTTCAAGATGAAGAGAGAAAGGGATAGAGATTATTATACTTTGCAAAGAGGAAGACAATTTATTTTTATCAAAAGCAGAGGTAATTTTAGTTCCTTACACGTGGATATAAAGCAACTATTGCCAATAAAAATGGGCCAGACAGAGCAAAAAATTTAAAGGCTTTCACTGTACACTATAGAATGCTTATATAAAAAGAGAAAGTAGTACAATTTAACTTGCTTTTGGTACAATTTTCTTATGCTATGTTAGTCCTCTCCAACTGTCCCTTCTAAATAAGGGTAATATACTTATTCTTGAAATTCAAGCTATGTGAAATTTAATTAATATTTTTGAAATATTCTTTTATGTTGTAAAACAAGAGGAAAAACAAGAATACACAAACAATAAAGGGAGACAAATGGTGATGGAAAGTATAAAGTAGAGAATATTATTTAATCTCTTCAAGTGTTCTCTTTCACAAAGGTGAAACATACCCTTTTATAGGATGTAGAAATCACCCGTTTACAATGTTAAACAAAATACATTAGAAGCTCTTTAAGTGATACATTAAATGGGACATTACGTTACGTGTAGATTGAAAAGAAACATCCACACAATTAAATGGATTTGAAACACTCCCCTTGGATGTTTATAGATAATGTGCCTCGTTAAAATATTACTAGGAAAAACCCAGTGGGAAAAAGCCTAGTGAAGGAAAAAGAGTGCACATATATTGTAATACGCCTTGAGTGTTGCCTCATTAAAAACCTTACCAGGAAATCCCAATGGGACAAAACCTTGGATAAGGAAAAAAGAGTACAACGCGTATTTAACTCCCCTTGATGAAAACTTAATTTGATATCTTAGAGACGACGCATTCCAATCTTATATCTTAGCTTCTCAAATATTGACGTTGGCAATGCCTTAGTGAATAAATATGCAAGATTATCACTCGAACGAATCTATTGAACATTTATCTCATTGTTTTGTTGAAGATCATGTGTGAAAAAGAACTTAGGTGAAATATGCTTTGTTTGGTCTCCTTTGATATATCCTCCCTTTAATTGAGCTATGCAAGCAACATTATATTCATATAATATTATTGTAGTCTTTGTTTGACAGAAAGACCGCATAATTGTAAAATGTGTTGAGTCATTTATCTCAACCATACACATTCTTGATTGGCTTCATGAATGACTATTATCTCTGTATGATTTGAAGAAGTAGCAACTATTGTTTGTTTCATCGAACGCCATGATATAGATATACCTCCATATGTGAATAATTAAATAGCCTGTCTAAGATCGAGCTTTATGTGGGTCAGACAAATAGCCAGCATCTGCATAACTGATCAATTATGACTTGGATGCATTAGAATACAACAATTTCATATCAATTGTTCCTTGAAGATATCTGAATATATGCTTTACATATTTCCAATGTTTTCTTGTTGGACATGGGCTGAATCTCGCCAATAAACTTATTACGAAATAAAATATATGGTCGGGTAATATTGGCAAGGTATATTAATGTCCTAATAACACTGAGATATGGAGTTTCATCACCAAGAAATTCTTCATCCTTTTCTTGAGGTTGGAATGGATTTTTATTTCTATCAAGAAATTTCACAACCATCGGGATACTCAATGGGTGTGATTTATCCATGTAAAATCGCTTCAAAACCTTTTCAATATATGTTGATTGATGGATATATATTCTATTTGTCAAATGTTCAATCTGAAGGTCAAGATAAAATTTGGTCTTACCAAGATCTTTCATTTCAAAATCTTTCTTCAAACACTCAACAACTTTTGAAAGCTCTTTAGGAGTTCCGATGATGTTCAAGTCATCAACATAAACATATATTACTAGAAATTCAGATTTTGACTTTCATATAAAAATACAAGGACAAATAGGGTCATTCTTATACCCATCTTTTAGCAAATATTCGCTAAGACGATTATACCACATTCGCCTTGATTGTTTCAATCCATATAAGGATTTCTGAAGCTTTATTGAACAACTTTCTTTTGAATTTTTATATGTTTCAGGCCCTTTTAGTGCTTCAGGAATTTTCATAAAAATATTGTGGTCTAGTGAGCCATATAAATAGGCTGTGACAACGTCCATTAGATGCATTTCAAATTTTTCATTAACTGCCATATTTATTAGATACCTGAAGGTAATTGCATCTACCACAGCAGAATACGTTTCCTCATAATCAATGCCAAGCCTTTGCGAAAATTCTTGTGCCACAAGTCATGCTTTATATCTTATGACTTTACTAGGGGTGGGCGTTTAGTTCTTCGATTCGGTTTTTTGGTTTTCGATTTTAGAAAAGTTCTCACCGTATATTAAACTAAACTAATTCGGTTCGATTTAGTTCGGTGTTTTTAAATCGGTTTTCAGTGTGAATGAAAAATAAAATAAGGATAAAGTATAAGATACTTAGAAATTTAAAACTATGTTAAGGAATGATGCGTATTACCGTGGAACACTTATTGTGCTAACTAAAAGACTATTTTTGTCTTTATCAAGAACATTGTGCCTCCAACAATTTAGAAAAACAAGTATGAAGATGGTTCCTTTACATAATGTACATTGGTAGAAATATGTTTTGAGTTTCTCTTGGAAATTAATTTTTCAAGTTAACTATTGAATTGTACATTTGGTGTTACTTTGATTTGTTCATGAATGATTTAATTGTTGATTGAATTTTTAATTTTTAGTTAAGAGAATTCCCATATATATATATATATATACATATATAAATTTTTTATTTTTTATTTTTTTTAATAAAAGTTCAGTTTTTTGGTGCACCAAAGTTTTGAGACCCTTACACCGACCATCGAACCGAAGAACCGAACTTTCGAAAAGTTAACACCGACACTGAACTGAAAAACTGAAGAACCGAATTAGTTCAGTTTGATTCGGTTTTCCGGTATTTATGCCCACCCCTAGACTTTACCATTTTTATTGCGTTTTCGCACAAAAACTTATTTGTGCCCCACTGACTTGACACTTGAAGGTGTTCGGAAAATTGGTCCAATAACTTCACGTTTTTCAAGTGAAGCCAATTCTGTTTGAATTGCTTCCTTCCATTTTGACCAATCATTTCTCTGTCTACATTCATTGACAAATCTTGGTTCTAAATCCTCATCTTGTTGCATTATTTCAACTGCAACATTATAGGCAAAAATATTATCCACCACAATATTATTTTGATTCCACCTTTTTCTCACCGAGACATAATTTATTGAGATTTCCTCATTCTCATAATTTTCAGGTGCATAGACCTCCTGTGGTGTCATTATTTATTATGTCTCGGAGCTCTTCATGAGCAATTGCCTTCATATTATGATCATCTTGAGCATTTATTCCTTTTCTTTTTCGAGGATTTTTATCCTTGGAACCAATTGGTCTACCACGTTTTAAGTGTGGTCTAGACTCATTTTCCTTAACATTTTGTCCTATTGGGACATCAACTCGAACTTGAGCATTAGCCGTTGGGATATATGATTTAGTAACCCATGGGAGGTTAGTAAATGCATCCGGCAGTTAATTTGCAATATTTTGCAAATAAATCATCTTTTGAAATTCTTGCTCATATTGATTTGTTCGAGGATCTAAATGAGACACTGAAAGTGAATTCCAATCTATCTTATTTCCCAACTGTTTTTGTTTTCCCCCTAATGTTGGGTATATTGATTCATCAAAATGACAATCAACAAACCTTGCCGTAAATAAATCTACAGTTCTAGGTTCTAAATATTTTATAATAGAATGAGATTCATACCTAACATATATCCTAACCTTCTTTGGGGACCCATCTTTCTGTGGTGTGGTGGAGCAATTGGAACATATACCGCACAACCAAAGATTCTAAGATGGAAATGGTTGGCTCCAGACCAAAAACCAATTGTAATGGGGAGATGTCATGATAACTGGTTGGCTTTATGCGCACAAGTGCTGCTGCATGCAAAATAACATGCCCCCATACGGAAACAAACAACTTTGTCCTCATCAACAATGGTCTAGCTATTAATTGAAAACGTTTAATCAATGACTCTGCTAAATCATTTTGAGTATGAACATGTGCAATGGGATGTTCAACTGTTATTCCAGTGGACAAACAATAATTGTTAAATGCCTGAGATGTAAACTAATGAGTCCACGATTTGGACTCATTTAGGGCTTTATTTTAATAGATTTAGTGTCCTCAAATGCATATTTTGTGGTAATAACTGATGTAAATCCTTGATTTTCAGGTATTTGGATTGAGGAACAAAGCATGGACACTAATGAGCAAAAAGGAACAAGGCAACTGAAAGAACGAAGAAAAGAAGGCCTTAAGATCGCCTAAACCACTGAGCGAGTCGCCGAATGGCCATGGTCTCGCCTAATGTTCCAGTGTGCCAAGCCTTGAAGGAAAAAATCAAGTCGACGATAGAAAGAAGCAGTCGGCGAGTCGGCGAACGGTTTCGCGATGCAGTGCTATATCGCCCAAAGTTATAGAACTTGAAGTTGCTGAAGGCCAAAGCAAAAAGGCGATGGAACTGACCAAAGGGCGGATCGCCGAGTGGATCGGCGATCCTGACTTATTGCACCGAATGGTCCTTCGCAGCACATTTTTGGAGACTATAAATACATGTTTGAATTTTTAGTTTAGTATCAGATTGTATCAAATTTTTATCTAGTTTTTCATTATTGTTCAGTTTTCAAGTTAGAGAGCTTAGAACTAAGTTTTGAGACAATATTTCCTTAGCTTTGAAGATTTCTATTTCTGAGAAACTGGAAGTGGGTATTGAAGATTCTTCATCTTAGACCTTTGTAAAGACAATGTTAATCTTACCTAGTTGATGGAAACACAATTTGGTAACGATTTCTATCTTTTTATGATGTCTAGCTAAAACCTCAATTCTTGGGGTGTGATTATGGGTTGATTTAGCTGCTGGGTATTGTTAATTGATAGTGCAAATGTTCTTTATAAGTGATTTCATTCAGTAGTTGTGGGTTAATCTAAAGGGTTGTAGTTGCAAATGCAACTCAAACTTCGTGTTTTTGGCTTGATCGAGAGAGAGGTTTTAAAACCAAGATTACTGATTTGATGGTCTGTGGGTATTGGGTTGTCATGGGTTAAGCTTGAGAGAGTGAATCCCAAATCCTCTTCCACATACTCAGCCCGAGAGAGTGAATGGATTAAAGCGTAGGCTGTTCTTAATTGCTGCTTATTGGTGTTCGAGAGAAACCAATTTGATTCGGGGTAAATTATTCGAGAGAAAGTTTATCCCCACTAAAGTCTAGCTTATTCACTAATTTACAGCTATTCATCATTGATTACAATCATCCATTTGTCTACCTTAGCCCATAATCCAATCGCATCCCAAGAACCCGTCTCCATACTTGTTATTTTCATGTTATTTGCTGTTATAGCTGATAGTTGAACCCAAATCCCCCTGTTATTTGACACTTGTATCACCCCAAACTTGAACCATGCTTTTATTCGTAAATGTTTTTACCTATGATTGACTTGAGCATATTCATGTCTTTCTATTGATTCTCAAATACGTACCAATCCCTTGGGACTCGACCCCAACTCGCTTAGTTTAGTTATATTACTAACTAACGATCGTTGACGCTTAGTATTGGATGAAGTGTCTTTGAAACGTTATTAATCAAAATGGCGCCGCTGGCAGGGAGTGGTGTTACTTGAGAATTTTTGGTTAAGTTGAATTTTGTTCTTGTTAGTCATAGTTGAACTTACTTAATTTTAGTTTTGTTTTGCTTGTTTGTGTTTTGAAACAGGAAGTATGAGTGTGAACGACAGCAATGGCAGCCAAGTAGGCCATCAAGATGACATCGGTAACCTCAACGATGTCAACGAGCCTAATGCTAATAACCCCCATCTTATGAGTGGTATTGGTGCCATTCGCTTGCCCCAGCCTAAGGGAATGCAATGTTCCATATCACAAGTACTATGTTGCAGCCCTTGCAATTGAAGGGGTTGTTCGGTGGTTTGGCTCATGAGGATCCCCATGAGCATAATAGAAACTTTGTGGATGTATGCTAACCGTTCTCCTGCAAGAACATTTCTCAAGAGTTGGTCCGGTTGAGGTTGTTACAGTTCTCTTTGATGGGAGAAGTGTGTAAGTGGCTGGCTGAATTGCCACGTGAATCAATCACTTCGTGGGAGGAGTTGGTCACCGCATTTCAAGTGCGACGAAGATGATGACTCTTCGAGATAACATTCAAAGCTTCAAGCGTCTAGAGGGCGAGCCAGTTCATGAAACTTGGCTACGATTAAAAAAGTTGGTGCTCAATTCCCAACTCATGGCTTGCCTGATAACGTGTTGCTGCAGTATTTTTACCGGAGCCTTGACTTGGTAAACAAGGGTGTTGCTGACCAACTTTCTCCGGGAGGTTTGATGCAGCAACCTTATGTGATAGCGACTCATCTCTTGGATGGCATGGCTACCATAAACCAGGTGTGGTACACTCGTGAAGATCAGGTCTCCCCTCTCACGTTTAAATTGACCAAGGAACAGATGGAGAAAGACCAAGAAAGGGACCAGAACATGGACAAGATCATGACACAACTTGACATTTTGTCTAAAAATGTCATGGGAGTTGGTGCTCGAAGTGTCAATGTCGTGGGTGTCGGGTGTGCTAATCCGAAGGAGTCCAAATTTGAGGCCTTGTATAATGAAGAGGTGAATTTCCTAGCCAACTAAGGTGGTGATTATTGCTCAAACTACCCGAGGCAGGGTGGTAACCAAGGTTGGAATAGGGATGAAGGTTGGAAGGATCACGACCGAGAATGGAGGGACCGTAATCCAATTTGGAGGGATGGGGAGAAGGATAGGTATGTGCCTCCCCATGAGCGCTAAAAGCCAAAGGATTCAGAAGGTGGTCGGTCTGAGGATATGCTTTCTTGTATCCTCAACAAAGTTGAAGGGTCAGACAAGATTTTAAAGGATATAAAAGAAGATGTGTCGACCCTTAGCCAGACCGTTACCTCTCATTCAGTATCGATCAAGCAGTTGGAGACCCAAATGGGTCATATCTCTTCTTATCTGAACCTGAGACAGCAAGGGGGTTTAACTAGTGATACTATGGCTAACCCCAAGAATGAGGTTTAAGTGTGGACTTGCGCCGTTCCGCGACGTTAACTAAGGCACTGCTTGGAAGGCAACCCAAGTTTTATTTTCTTTCTTTTTAATTTTGAAATAATGGTGTGTTGAATGTGCAGGTCAAATTGTGGAAAGTGGTTGAAAAGTGCAGGTTGGCGAGCTAAAGGTCCAGTCGGTGCGTCGCCGAAGAGGTCGGCGAGCCTGACTTGGACCACCGTTAGACTCAAGACAATTTTAAATTGGAGTCTATAAAACTCGGCGAGCCCAGCAGCAACTTGGTGAATTGTCGACCAGGTCAGCGATCGTTATCTAGTCCATCGTTTGGACCCCCACATTAACTGGAGGTCCTGTAAAACTCGACGAGGTAAGTGACCACTTGGTGTGTCGCCGAGTGGGTCGGCGAGCACGACTAATGTCGCCGAATGGGCAAGAACTGGACGGTTTTTAAAAGGCTAAAGGTTTAAACTTCCAACTCTTTCACTTTCCCTCACTTTTGAATCTTCCCAAATTCACACCCACACATTAGTTTTTATATTCTTGCATTTTTAGAGTGTTTGAGTCGTTGATCGTGTGTTCGGAGTGTATTACATTGCCGCCTAGCATTTCAATATCATTTTAATCGGCATATAAGGTTGGTTTTCTGAACCCCGAGCTTACTTTTAGCATCTTGAACTCATTTGCAATGATCTTATCTTAGTGATGTGTGCTGGGCCTCTCTAATCTTTGAGGGGGTAAGGGCTGGTTCACATCCTCACATGAGTCGTGGTACTCAAGCCATGAATCATCCTTTACAACAAATGGCTGAATTCTTCCACCACATGGTTGAATCAATGCATGATCCCAATGGGATTAACTTTGAGAAAATGAGAAAAATGGGTGGAGTAGAATTTGAAGGCAGTATTGATCCAACTGATGCTGAACAATGGCTGGAGCGCATGGAGAGGGTGTTTGAGCAGTTGTAGTGCTTAGATGTTGCCAAATTTAAGTATGTTATTTCACTATTACAAAAAGATGCTTACGATTGGTGGGTAAGTGTTCTGAATGCCAAGGTACAACCTCTTATTCTTACTTGGGATGATTTTCTTAAGGAATTTCGTATGAAGTATGTCTCACTTCTTATTGTGATGTAAAGAGAAAGGAATTTTTTAATTTAAGGCAATGAGGCATGCCTATTGCTGAGTACCAAAAGAAGTTTCTAAGGCTCTCTCGTTATGCTGGCAGTATTATTAAAGAGGAAAAGGACAAGTGCAGAAAATTTGAAGACGGTTTAAATGATTTAATTAGGAAGAACGTGGTGATCCTACAACATGAGAACTTCTGTAAGTTAGTTTCTGCTGCTTTTACTTGGCAACAACTTGATAAAGAAGAAGCTAGTAGAAATGAAAGCAAATTCCGAAAGCCTAGATCAGATTTTGGAGGTCCATCCAAAAGGGGAAGGCTTGATGATTCTAAGGCTGGTAGTGTTAATGGGCCACCTCAACAAAAGCAAAACAGATTAGATTTTTTTACAGCTAGCACCCCAAATTATGTCCAAGGCAAGCCTCGCGTTCCCACTTGTCCACAGTGTGGAAAAACACATTATGGTACTTGCAAGAGAGCTTCTAGTGCATGTTTCAATTGTGGGAGCTTTGATCATAAAGTGAAGGATTGTCCTAATCCTAATAATGCTCCTTCCTTGAATCTGAAGGCTCAGTTCATAAGCCTTCTATTAATCTTCCTCAAACTAATAGTGGTGCAAGATCTAAAAACACCCAAGCAGCGGGTGTAAGTGGAGCTAATAATGCTAGTGGACCAAGGGCTACTGTATGCACTTATGCTATGAGGCAGAGGGATAATCAAGAGCGACAAGACGTGGTTGTCGGTAAATTTCACTTATTTGGCTTATGTGTCGTTACATTGTTTGATCCTGGTTCTACACATTCCTATATTTGGTCATCACTTGTTCTTCCTGAAAACGTGAAATCTGTGAGACTTAATTATGATGTGCTGGTTGAAAGTCCTTTGGGCTATCAAGTTGTGTGTCATCGAATTTAACAAGATTGTCCCTTCGTGATTCAAGACCTAGTCTTCCCTGCTTATTTGATAGAAATGCCCTTCAAGGATTTTGATGTTATATTGGGATGGATTGACTTTATAAATATCATGCAGTGGTAGATTGTAGGTCGAAGCATGTGACTTTTAAAGATCCTACATTTTCACACATCATTGTACAAGGTGAAAGATCATTGACATCTAGTATTATATTTGCGGCCTTGGCAAGAAAGTGGATGTGTCAAGGTTGTAGGGCATACCTTGCTCACATAGTTGATACACATTTGGAGAGCCTTGTATCAAGGACATACAGTCTGTATGTGATTTCCCAGAAGTCTTCCCAAAAAATCTTCCTGGGTTGCCCTTGGAAAAAGAGGTTGAATTTCCAATCAAGCTTATTCCTGAATCTACCCCTATTTCTATTACTCCTTATAGAATTGTTCCAGCAAAATTAAGAGAATTGAAATCTCAATTGCAAGAACTTCTTGAGAAAGGTTTTATTCGGCTTAGTGTTTCTCCTTGGGGTGCCCCTGTTTTATTCGTAAGAAGAAAGATGGCGCTCTTAGGCTTTGTATTGACTATAGGCAATTGAACAGAATAACAATCAAGAATTAATATCCACTACCAAGGATCGATGATTTGTTTGACCAACTGAAGGGTGCTAAAGTGTTCTCGAAGATTGATTTAAGGTCTGGATATCACCAACTACGTGTTAGAGAGAAAGATATTCCTAAAAGTGCTTTTAGAACTCGATATGGTCATTATGATTTTTTGGTGATGCCATTCGGATTGACAAATGCTCCTACGGTATTCATGGATCTAATGAATACGGTTTGTGGTTGTCTTTATAGATGATATTTTAATTTTTTTCAAAAGTAGTGAAGACCATGATAAACACCTCCAGATTATTTTGCTAATTTTGAAGGAGAAAGAACTTTATGCTAAACTTTCCAAGTGTGAATTTTGGCTTGATGAAGTGGCTTTTCTGGGACATGTTGTATTAATCGAAGGCGTGAAGGTGGATCCTAGTAAGATACAAGCAGTTGTTGAATGGAGACCTCCCAAAAGTCCAACAGAGGTAAGAAATTTCTTGGGCTTAGCAGGATACTATAGAAGATTTGTGAAAGGCTTTTCCATTATCGCCTCCCTTTTGACTACGCTCTTGAAGAAAGAAGTAAAGTTTATTTGGGATGACAAATGTCAAGAGAGCTTTGAAACTCCCAAATCCTTGTTGACTCAAGCGCCTATACTTACTCTACCAATTGAAGGGAAAGAGTATGTAGTATACAGTGATGCTTCTCACAATGATCTAGGATTAGTTTTGATGCAAGAAGGGAAAGTTATTTCTTACACCTCTCGGAAATTAAAACCGCATGAATTGAATTATCCTACTCATGATCTAGAACTTGCTGCTATAGTGTTTGCTTTAAAGATATGGCGGCATTATTTGTATGGAGAGAAATGTCATATATTCATTGATCACAAGAGCTTAAAGTACTTGGGTCCTCAGAAGGAGTTAAACCTAAGACAACGTAGATGGCTTGAACTTATCAAGGATTATGACTACACAATTGATTATCATCTAGGTAAAGCCAATGTGGTTGCAGATGCCTTAAGTCGAAAATCCTTCACAAGCATTTCTTTGAGTCCTTTGCCCTTGCTCCTTGAGTTAAGATCCGTGAATGTTTGCTTTACACTTGATTCAAATCGTTCAGTTATTGCTAATTTGCATGTAAAGACAATATTACTTGAACGGGTGAAAGAAGCACAAAAGTTAGATGAGAAACTTGTAAAATTGACCAGAAAAGTTCAAAATGGGGAAAAGCTTGACTTTACATTAACAGAGGATGGTGGCTTATTTTATCAAAATAGGTTATGCGTCCCTAATGATGACAAATTGAGGAAACAAATATTGAATGAAACACATACTTCACCATATGCAATGCATCCAGGAGGTACAAAGATGTACCAGCCCATCAAAGAATATTATTGGTGGAATGGTATGAAGAGAGACATTGCAGAATTCATTTCAAAATGTTTGACTTGTCAACAAGTAAAGGCAAAACATCAGGTCCCAGTTAGTTTACTACAACCTTTGTCGATGCCGGAATGGAAATGGGAGAGAATAACTATGGATTTTGTTTCTGGACTTCCTCACACTCAGGGAAATCATGATGCGGTATGGGTGATTGTGGACGGGCTTACCAAGAGTGCTCACTTCTTAGCAATTAGGATGGATTACTCACTTGAGCGTTTAGCCGAATTGTACATTAATGAGATTGTAAGACTACATGGGATCCTTGTGTCTATTGTATGTGACTGAGACCCAAGGTTTACATCTAGATGTTTGGGTAGCTTGCAGGAAGCTTTGAGTACTAATTTGAAATTTAGCACTTTGTTCCATCCTCAGACAGACGGCCAGTCGGAAAGAGTTATACAAATTTTGGAGGATATGCTTTGAGCTTGCATTATGGAGTTTGAGGGTAGTTGGGACAAACACTTGACTTTGATAGAATTTTCTTACAATAACAGTTACCAATCAAGTATTGGAATGCCTCCCTATGAAGCCTTGTACGGAAGAAAGTGTCAGACCCCTCTTTGTTGGAGTGACGTTGGTTAAAGAAAGCTTATTAGTCCTGAAATTGTGCAACAAACAAAGGACAAGGTAAAAATTATCAAGGATCGTCTAAATATTTCTTCGGATAGAAAAAAGTCCTACGCTGATCTTAAAAGGCGTGATATTGAATATTAAGTTGGGGATAAAGTATTCTTAAAGGAGTCTCCATGGAAAAAGATTAAGAGATTTGGCCAAAAAGGAGAACTTAGTCCCCGATTTATTGGACCTTTGAGATACTTGAAAGGGTTGGACCAGTTGCATATAAATTAGCTTTGCCACCTGAGTTAGACAAGATCCACAATGTCTTTCATGATTCTATGCTAAGGAGATATCGTTTTGATCCATCTCATGTTCTTCCAGTTGAATCTATTGAGGTTAATCTTGACTTGACGTATAATGAAGAACCTATCCTAATTCAAGCTCGGGAAGTAAATCAACTTA
The DNA here is from genome assembly GCA_029582485.1 of Solanum tarapatanum. Classification (NCBI taxonomy): domain Eukaryota; kingdom Viridiplantae; phylum Streptophyta; class Magnoliopsida; order Solanales; family Solanaceae; genus Solanum; species Solanum tarapatanum. Next base: position 16,669 of record JAJOOB010016848.1, read on the forward strand.
GAAACAAGAGAATCCCCTTAGTAAAGGTACTTTGGAGGAACCATTCTGGAAAAGAAGCTACCTGGGAGAGAGAAGAGGACATGAGGACCCAGTATCCGCACTTGTTGCGAGACTAGTGTAAGGTAAATTTCGAGACGAAATTTCTTTAAGGGGGATAGAGTTGTAACACTCCCTAAATACTAAAACCAAGATTCACATGTCGATACACCATTCCTTAATTACAACAGTATGTTTTATTCTCATTTTAGGAACTTGGAATCTTGTGACATTTGCAAACCTGCTAAACATAAATTGTGATCGTAATTGAAGGGATTGTATTGGGGTATTTACGTAATATTCTAATTAGAATTATCTATAACTTTAAAGGGAGGTGAGGGATATACCTATAGGTATATATGTATGCATTTTTGGCAGCACACTTTTTGTTTGGACAGCCCCTTTTAGTGACAGTTGTACAAGTGATAAACATCACTTTTGTGACTATATTTTCACACCTCCTCTAGTGAAATTCGTTTCCCTCAAGTCTAAGAACCTTAGAACTTTATCTAAACAGATTGTTCTTCAAAATCACAAGAGAAAAAACTTGGTCCTTTTGGCTGGAATTCGAGACATACCCTTCCCTTTGGTAAGTGATGAAATCTGTTTTTGACCTAGGTAGTGTTTTGTGTTTTAAGAGTATCTCGTTCTTTAGAACTTCGTTTACAGTGATCAAATATGATTTGAAACGCTAATTCCCATACCTACAACTCCTATGTTTAGGTAAAACTCTAATATAGCTTTTATAGATTCGAAATATGGGACGCAACATAGGATAAGTTCTGTCCAGATTTCGGAATTAGAAATCCTGTATGATCAACTATTAGTGTTTTAATTGTATTGTTTTGTACGAAATATATTTTGTGGTGATTCTTGATTATTTGCAACCTTAAGAGATGTACCTACATCTTTCATGAAGGATATAAAGTCCAGTTTTGCTGTTTACCTTTTCAAATTTAAGTTGTGACATGAGGTACTAGGATGACAAGAATTACTGTTTTGGGAGCATAGTCGTATTTCTACAGGCTAAGCTTACTTGTGATGATAATCCTATTTTATATCAATATTATTGAAAAACTAGGAATTAAAGAAGTTATTTAATTTTATTTTTAAGGTTGTATATACTCGTGAACAAGTTGAGGACCTTGATACGTTAGTTGGTCTACGGTTTGAACTCTTGAAGTTCTGTGGGACTGTTTCTATGCTAAAGCACTGAGGTTGGTGTATAAACTTATACTTGTACTCTTGTTACCTGCTGGTATATCTCAAAGTTTATATTGGTACCTTGGTTACCTCTTGTCACTTTGCATTGTTGTATTGGTATCCTTGTAACTCGCCCACTTGTACAAATTGTTTGATCACCTGCACTCTTGTTGGGACCTTGTCCTTCTTATGGCTGTGACTTTCTCACTATTGGCATGCCTTTTGATTCGGATCATTTTCCATCTTGACTCTGGGTTTTTGGTTCGTCTTAAGTATGGAAGTTGTCCATTTTAAGTACAAACTAGAAAACCATTTTTAAAATGGTTCTTGGTTCTCTTGATTATTGGGCTTTGATCCTTCTTGAACAGGGCGTCGGCCTTTCTTGATATCTGCTTATGCTTAGTGTGACGACATAATGTATATATTGGGCGAGCTTTGTTATTGAATCTCTTGGAAAATGGTGCTATGAGCGTTCTTGACATATGGATCTTTAAATATCGAACTTCAAACTCTTTATATATTGTTTACTTGATTTATTTATTATGTTTCAATTGTGCTGCTCATGACTTGAGAAAGGTAGCTTGGTGAATCTGCGGTCTCCGAACCTATAGTTTTTATACCACTAAGCTATATGCTTAGCGATAGTTGTTTCTATCGTAGGGAATAGTCGAGAGGATGCATGAAGCTGGCAATTGGAGATGGAGATTTTGAGAGCCTTAAGGAAGATCACATTTGCATATAGGCATCTATATTTTGTATAAACCTTGGGACTTGTACATGATCTATGTGTTGTACATTTACATGAAATTTTGAAGGCTAATTTGATCATGTCACCATGGGTTGTAATATAAGTATGGCTATATGTTTTGTTCTTTTTGGGGTGTGTAAACCCAAGTCTTGTAATATACTAAATTTACTATTTGTTTTGAATGTTTGTATGAAGCATGAACCGGCTAATTTTGGTACTCGGAAGTTGGTAATATTCTTTTTATATCATTTTTAAGTGTGAGGATAATATATGCATGAAAATCTCGTAAGTTATTTGCTTAGATTATTTTGGAAGGGCTTTTCCGCCATAAGTTTAAATTCTACGCAGTTTCAATTTGACATCAAATAAATGTTTGAATGGGCAGGATGCACATCCTTAACTATTTTTTTGTTTTATGAACCTAATCCCCCTCTAGATTTTAATCAATACTCCCTACATTAATCTCTTTTAAATGTCACAAGTATTAATTAGAATCCTTCTTAAGTGGTAGTATCCTTCCGAAAGGGTTGCTACAAAGTCGATCATCTTAGAATAGTTCTTCAAACTTTCAAGGATCGGAAGTTATTAGCCAAGTTTTCGAAGTGTGAATTTTTTCTTGAATCTATGGCATTCTTAAGCCATGTAGTGTCTGGCAAAGATATTCGAGTTGACACTTAGAAAATTGAGGTAGTACAGAATTTCCCCAGACCCACATCCCCAACTAACAAAAGAAGTTTCTTGGGTTTGGCGGGTTACTACAGAAGGTTCATCGAGAGGTTCTCATCTATTTCATCCCTATTGACTAAGTTTACTCAGAAGAATGCTAAGTTTCAATAGTGTGAGGTTTGTGAGAAAATCTTTTAAGAATTGAAAACTTGATTGACTGTTGCTCCAGTGTAGACCCTACCAGAGGGTACAAAAGATTTTGTTGTTTATTACGATGTGTCCAGAGTTAATCTTGGTTGTGTATTGATGTGAAATGGTAAGGTTATAGCTTATGCCTCTGGATATCTTAAAATCCATTAAAGGGATTATTCGACTCATGATCCAAGTTGGCAACAATGGTGTTCACCCTCAAGATATGGCATCACTATCTTTATGGCATACATGTGGATGTTTTTACTGACTAGAAAAGCCTTTAGTACATTTTCAGTCAGAAGGAACTTAATCTTTGCCAGAGGAGGTAGCTAGAATTAGTTACGGATTATGACATGCGTATTCTCTACCACCCAAGTAAGGATGATGTTGTTGCTGATACCCGGTTGTCCATGGGAAGTACTGCTCATGTTGAGGAAGGAAGGAAAGAGATTGCAAAGGAATTGCACAGACTTGCACATTTGGAAGTTTGTTTGGTAGACTTTAGTAAAGGTAGGTTTGTTGTAATGAACGAGTCTGAATCATCCCTTGTGGTGGAAGTGAAGGACAAGTAAGACAGAGACCTCATCCTACTTCAGTTAAAGGCAAGTGTTCAAAACTACAAGGTGATGTATTTTGAACAAGGGAGAGATGATGTGTTGAGGTATCAAGGTAGGTTGTGTGTTTGAAAGGTGGATGATCTCCAAGAAAGAATCATGGAAGAAGCTCATAGTTATAGGTATTCTATTCATTCAAGTTCTACAAAGATGTACCACGACTTGAGAGGAGTCTATTAGTGGAATGAAGAGGTGTATTGCAGGTTTCATTGCTAAATTTCTAAATTGTCAACAAGTCAAGGTTGAGCACCAGAGACCATGTGGTATGGCTCAGAACATAGCCCTTCCACAATGGAAATGGGAGATGATTAATATGGACTTTATTACTAGGTTATCGCGATCTCACAGACAACATGACTCAATTTGGGTGATTGTAGAATGAATGACTAAATCAGCCCATTTCTTGCCAGTAAAGACTAAAGATTCAGTGGAGAAATATGCTTAGATTGAACATCCGTGTGGTAGTCCAGCTTCATGATGTTCCTATGTCCATTATTTTAGATAGGGCTGCTCAATTACCACTCAGTTTTGGAAGACATTTCAGAAAGGTTTGGTTCAAAGGTAAACCTTAGTACCATTTTTCATCCTCAGGTGAATGGACAAGTAGAGTGCACAATTCAAACCTTAGAGGATATGTTGAGAGCTTCTGTCATTGATTTCAAAGGAATTTAGGATGCCCATATGCCTTACATAGAGTTTTCTTACAACAACACTTATCAGAAATCCTATATCGATATTAGAAGAAGAGATTTGGAGTTTCATGTAGATGAATGGGTCTATCTTAAGGTCTCACCTATGAAGGATGTTATAAGGTTTTATAACAAAGGGAAGCTCAGTCCTCGATATTTGTCCCCTACCAGATATAAAAAAAGATTGGTAATATGGCTTATGAGTTGGAGTTACCATCAGGTTTAGCGGTTGTCCATCCAGTATTTAATTAGTATCTCCATTCTTAAGAAGTGCTTGGGTGTCCTTCACTCATTGTGCCTACTAAGAGTATTGGTGTGAAAGACAATCTATCATATGAAGAAGTTTCAGTTCAATTCCTTGATCATTAGGTTCGCAAGTTGAGGACCAAAGAAGTTGCATCAGTCAAAGTCCTATGGAAAGAATCAGTTTGTTGAAGAGGACACATGGGAAGCCGAAGAGGATATGAAAGCTAGATACCCTCACCCCTTTACCTTCAATTCATTTTCACTTCAATGTAGTAAATCTTCCTAAGTAATCATTCAAATTCATGTATTTCATCCATTATTATTTTTTCTATATGTATGCATATTCATGCACTCCATATTTACTTTGAGATTTAGTCTAGAATCAGTCATTCCCTCAGTTTTAAGAATTTTGCATGTTGTTGTGTGTTATTACAATTGTGTTGGATTGATTAGATTTTTCCCTTCATTTTATGTCTAATTGGATCTTATTCGAGGACGATTTTTCCCAAGAGGGAGATATTGTAACACCTTGGAAATCGGTAAGTGAGTTGGAAATTGAAAAAGTTGTAGAGAAGTTACTAGGGCCAGTTTGGATGAGACCACCTACGGTCCATAGATCAGGGTTGTAGAATTGAGATGAAAATTTGAAAATGTCAAGTCCCAGATGATTTTCCATGGATCACCAGGACGGACCATATGAGGATGTACGGTCCGTAGAGGAGGCTCATATTTGGTTTCCAGACTTAGTGAAATTTTGACATCTTGAGATTTTACGGATGGCTTGTACAGGTGTAGAAGGACCAATGGACCATATTTGTTAGCTCGTACTCAATCCTCAAAAATTTAAGCCAAGTATAGTACTTTACAATTAGCTAGGATGGCCCATAGAAGGACTTATGGACTGTAGTTGTCCGTTCGTGGAACGTGTTATGGACTTCAAGATTTTTTGTACTAGAGGTTCTATGAGAGGGCCCTATGAGGTGTAGGAAACTCTATGAACCATAGGATGGGGTTCATAGACAGTGACTCAAAAGTTGGTCTCAGTAGTGGGAACCTTGACTGGATAGTACGATCGGTAGAAGCTTATATGGACCATAGTTGCTTCTCGTAGACAATAATAAAAGTTGTTAATAGGGTCAATTTAGTCTTTACCATCCCATCTAAGTCTAAACTCTGACTCTTTACACCTAATTAAGGTCCCTTTCGGAATATTTGACCACTAACACTCTCATTAATGCTCCCAAGACTTGGAGCAAGGATCCAAGAAGAGAAAGGTAGGGTTTTCAAGCGTCTTCGTCAAGTTCTTCAAAGTTTCTCCAAGAAAATTATTCTTCCAGCTATGTAAGTCCATTTATAATGTTGGACTAAGTTCTTCCTAACGCTCTAATCTAAACTTAGACAGTAAAGAGTTAATCTAGGGTTCTACCCAAAGTTCCATGACTTTCTGAATTTGGTTTGTGTTCTTATTTTTAGTCCTTATTCTTGAGTACACTGATTATGACACTTTATGTATTTGACTTCTTCAGTTCTTTTTCATGTTTATATTATCACATGAATCCTTGATATTTGAGATTTTTGTTAAAGCCTTTATGCAATTGTTCCATGTATTGGCTTTGGTATTCAAAGAGAGTCCAAGAGTAATTTTAAAGCATTATTTTGAGAAGAGTTTTAAGGGAATAATCCCAAATATATTATTTTTACATTTAGAAATAAAGTATTATTTCAAGAAAAGCAGAAAGAGTTTTCATAAGAATCTAAGACAGATAAAGTAAAGTTTAGTCAACCCTTCAAAGGGGTCCTTTGGGTATTATCTCAACTTAGTGAGTATTTTATATGAGCATGAATATCTATATTTTGGGAGTAGTATTAAGTACCAATATGGGGTAAGAGTTAAGATAACTCAAACTTTATGCTTTACTATAGTTGAGTTATTTTCACTCCTTCAGTTCAGTTTTTCTTTTTCATTCAGCTTTATCACATACCGTACATTCCATGTACTGACATAGTTCGACTATGCATCATTTCATGATACAGATACAAGTATTCAAGATCATCAACATGTGTTTCATTTATATCATATCACCCATCGTCATCTTTTGGTAAGGCCTTCGTGCTTTTTGAAGTACTTCAGACTTTTATAGCTTCAGTAGTTTGAGTTATGTTGTCGTAGGTTTTGTCCCAACACCTATATTTAAATAGTAGAGGCTTCATAGATAGGCAAATTTTAGAAAGTCTTTTCATTGTTCATTTTCAGATGT